>JBBPBX010061918.1:0-20979 GCA_038048925.1 Garcialebias charrua | reverse complement strand
CAATAAATCTCGTGCAGATCGGATAATGTATCACTAAGATATAACTGTAGTAATAATATAGGGGGCGCTATGGAGTAAAAATTTACATACCATTATCAATGTGTGTCGAAGTGTTCACTGATAAAGCACAATAAATCTTGTGCAGATCGGATAATGTATCACTAAGATATAACTGTAGTAATAATACAGGGGGCGCTATGGAGTAAAAATTTACATACCATTATCAATGTGTGTAGAAGTGTTCACTGATGAATCACAATAAATCTCGTGCAGATCGGATAATGTATCACTAAGATATAACTGTAGTAATAATATAGGGGGCGCTATAGAGTAAAAATTTACATAACATTATCAATGTGTGTCGAAGTGTTCACTGATAAAGCACAATAAATCTCGTGCAGATCGGATAATGTATCACTGAGATATAACTGTAGTAATAATATAGGGGGCGCTATGGAGTAAAAATTTACATAACATTATCAATGTGTGTCGAAGTGTTCACTGATGATGCACAATAAATCTGGTTCAGATCGGATGATGTATCACTGAGATATAACTATAGAAGTAATGTAGGGGGCGCACTTGAGTCAAATGTTAGCCCACCATATCAATGTGTCCACAAGGGCTCACTGATGATGCACAATAAATCTGGTTCAGATCGGATGATGTATCACTGAGATATAACTATAGAAATAATGTAGGGGGCGCACTTGAGTCAAATGTTAGCCCACCATATCAATGTGTCCACAAGGGCTCACTGATGATGCACAATAAATCTGGTTCAGATCGGATGATGTATCACTGAGATATAACAGTTTGAATAATCTAGGGGGCGCTCTGGAGTCATATGTTAGCCCACCATATCAATGGCCCTCATGCACGAAAATGTTCGTATTCTCATCCTAAATTTCTCCTACTTTTGTTCGTACGGAGTGTTCGTACGAACATGCCACGTCAGATCCAACAAAGTCGTCTATCCACAGGAAACGTGTGTATATGAGCTGTGTAAATAATGATGAATCCCACCTGTTCTATTCACCTGCTCGTGCACGCGGGAGGTCATTTACATAATTCCCACCCCTCAAAACACCATATAAGGCCACGTTTCCTGCCTTCTGACAGCAGGAAGTGTCCATTCATTCAAACTCATGAAGTAAAAGGAGGAACTTCACGCGTTCGGAGTTCTGCTCTCAGTGGCGCGGCTACCCCCACCCCCCGCAAGTGTCGGATGGTCAAATATCTTTAATTTTACTGTGTTACATTATAGTTTCACTTATTCAGAAGAGTGGCACCGCTACCCCCCACCCCCCCGCAAGTGTCGGATGTGGTTTTGAACAGAAGCATTAAAATGTCTCGAAACTACAGTTAACTTCATATTAATATTGTAGTGCATATCTTTTGTCTCCCGTGGGTCGTCCAGTATCAGAAATCAAGAATAAATGGTTTGATCTGAAAATGGCTTCAAACATCGCCGCAGCACAGACAGGAGGTGGTCAAGGAATAGTCTGAGATGGATGGTCAATAAATGCCACGCTGCGCAAGATGCGTGCCAACATGTTATGCAGCACAAAGCCCCGCATCCTTTCTGTGCGATGTTGGACACAAAAACCCCTGTTCCTGGACTCAGAGTGCACGTGTGTCGCAGAAAGTGGTCCAGACTGGTGGGTCTGCTGGTCTCACTGGTCTAGACGCCTGCCCCCCCCCCACACCGCGCTTCTCCTCCATAGCAGCTCGGTTCTTCAGTGCGCGCGGCTCACGGCTCCATCGCCTGCACAACGCGGCGCACGGAGCTGAGGGCGAAGTGATGGAGGCGGAGGAGGGGGGAAGAGGAGGTGGGGGTGGCACACACGCGCAGGTTCCACTCGGCTCGGAACAGATCGGTTCTTTGGGCACTTCTTTTTTATGTGTGGCTGAGAGGGACGCACGGTGGAGAGCAGCGCGCGCTCAGCCAACACGTCCTGGAGTCAGGCATGAGGACGTGTTGGGTCAGCAGCTTCTCTCATGCGCGCTCCTCCTGGTCATCGCGCAGCCACATTCTGCAGGTTATATTTCGAATCAGATATAATAATCTATTGCTCCGATGGTGTTCGCACAGCAGTCCAGCAATAGCATGAAAATCAGTCTTAATTCGTACTTGTTCTGCGGCGGTGTATGGGGATTTTATGTACCTGGGTGTTAATATGAGGAGGGCTTTGATGACCAAGGGGAGCGCACGGCTCACTGAAGCCTGCGCGACACACCAGACAAATTAAACTTAAAATTATAATTCTAGTTCAAACAGAATAACCTATTGTCAAAAACAATTGTGGTGCGTGACTTTTTTAAACTCAAAATATTTTCTAAATAACGAAATATGAAGTTATTAGTGGAGAAATCCCGTCTGGATGACAGCAGACTGACGCTCCTAAAATATACGACAGGTCCGGACCACTCGTAAATTCTGTTCGTATCTGAAAAAATTCGTAGGATACGAAAACATTGTTGAATGCCACAAATGATCCTAAATCACTCGTACGAACAGTATAAGAACAAATCTGTGCGTACGACCGGTTCGTGCATGAGGGCCAATGTGTCCACAAGGGCTCACTGATGATGCACAATAAATCTGGTTCAGATCGGATGATGTATCACTGAGATATAACTATAGAAATAATGTAGGGGGCGCACTTGAGTCAAATGTTAGCCCACCATATCAATGTGTCCACAAGGGCTCACTGATGATGCACAATAAATCTGGTTCAGATCGGATGATGTATCACTGAGATATAACTATAGAAATAATGTAGGGGGCGCACTTGAGTCAAATGTTAGCCCACCATATCAATGTGTCCACAAGGGCTCACTGATGATGCACAATAAATCTGGTTCAGATCGGATGATGTATCACTGAGATATAACTATAGAAATAATGTAGGGGGCGCACTTGAGTCAAATGTTAGCCCACCATATCAATGTGTCCACAAGGGCTCACTGATGATGCACAATAAATCTGGTTCAGATCGGATGATGTATCACTGAGATATAACTATAGAAATAATGTAGGGGGCGCACTTGAGTCAAATGTTAGCCCACCATATCAATGTGTCCACAAGGGCTCACTGATGATGCACAATAAATCTGGTTCAGATCGGATGATGTATCACTGAGATACAACAGTTTGAATAATCTAGGGGGCGCTATGGAGGCTATTTGCTAATTAGCATAAACACCTGTTCAAGGGGTGGGTAATGATCGATCATAATGATTTTGGTACTCCTCAGATCAAATCTGTGGAGTTTAGAACCAAACGTATGGTGACGGCGTTACGTCTTACTTCGCCACGTCACCACGCCCACTTGCTCCACCCAAAACGAACAGTGCTGGAAAGCTTGTTACACCAACATGTCTTCGGTGACTGGATACAATGTCACGCTGATTAGGTAACAGGGATCCGATATGGACCGTTCAACGTAAAACTTTACACTTCCTGTTGTCAGGGGGCGTGGCTTAAGTGATGTCATGATTTGACCATACAGTTTTGCAGGGGACCGGATGTGGGTCAATCACTGAAGGTTTGATGTATTAGACAGTTTTCGTGTAAGAGCTATAAGCGTTTCGTTTTTCATGGCGAGATGTCCAACTTTGAGGTCTGGCCCCGCCCCTTCAGCATGCATGAAAACGCACAGTTTTGATAACATTTGTTCCCCCGTGCCTTATAAAGAAACTGGCCAAGTTTGAATCAAATCGAGCGAAATCCCTAGGAGGAGTTCGTTGAAATGCAGAGGCTGTAAACGGCCAAAAAGGGGTGAAAATTTGGTCATCGTTCCAAAATGGCCGCCTTACCATTTATCGTACAACATTGGTGCCAGAGGGTTTTCTGTGCATCTTGGTGAGTTGGACAAGTGTACCAAATTTCATGATTCTACGTCAAACTAAGGTCAATGCAGAGGGTATTTTGAATATTTCTAGGGGGCGCTCTTGAGCCGTTTCTGTAGCGATTTGCTAATTAGCATAAACACCTGTTCAAGGGGTGGGCAATGATCGATCATACTGATTTTGGTACTTCTCGGATCAAATCTGTGGATTTTAGATCCAAACGTATGGTTATGGCGTTACGTCTTACTTCGCCATGTCGCCACGCCCACTTGCTCCACCCAAAACGAACAGTGCTGGAAAGCTTGTTACACCAACATGTCTTTAGTCACTTGACACATTGTCACGCTGATTAGGTAACACGGGTTCGATATGGACCTTTCAAAGTAAAACTTTACACTTCCTGTTGTCAGGGGGCGTGGCTTAAGTGATGTCATGATTTGACCATACAGTTTTGCAGGGGACCGGATGTGGGTCAATAACTGAAGGTTTGATGTATTAGACTCTTTTCGTGTAAGAGCTGTAAGCGTTTCGTTTTTCATGGCGAGATGTCCAACTTTGACGTCTGGCCCCGCCCCTTCAGCATTCATGAAAACGCACAATTTTGATGTCGTTTGTTCCCCCATGCCTTATGAAGAAACTGGCCAAGTTTGAACCAAATCAAGCGAAATTCATAGGAGGAGTTCGTTCAAATGCAGAGGCTGTAAACGGCCAAAAAGGGGTGAAAATTTGGTCATCGTTTCAAAATGGCCGCCTTCCCATTTATTGTACAACATTGGTGCCAGAGGGTTTTCTGTGCATCTTGGTGAGTTGGACAAGTGTACCAAATTTCATGATTCTACGTCAAACTAAGGTCAATGCGGAGGGTATTTTGAAAATTTTCTAGGGGGCGCTCTTGAGTCGTTTCTGTGACGATTTTTGCCACGCCCCCAAAATACGTAATTTTTCACCAGTCCTGACAAGTCCGCCAAATTTGGTGAGTTTTCGTATATGATAAAGCCTCCAAAAGGCCACTTCTTGACCTCCAGTTGATCTGCTCGGTCACCACCGCGAACTCTCTCATGCCCATCCAACACCCGTTTGCCAAGAACAGTTAGCGAATAACAACAATATATACGTGTTTAGAAGTGCTGACTCGTGACACACAGTAAATGTAGAACAGATCAGATGATCTAGCAATGAGATGTAACAGTTTGAAAAATAATGTAGGGGGCGCACTGGAGTTATCTGTTAAACCACAGTATCAATGTCTGTTGAAGTGCTCACTGATGATGTACAATAAATCTGGTAAATATCGGATGATGTATAACTAAGATATAACAGTTTGAATAATCTAGGGGATGCACTTGAGTCAAATGATAACTCACCATATCAATGTGTCCACGAGGGCTCACTGATGATGCACAATAAATCTGGTTTAGATCGGATGATGTATCACTAAGATATAACGATTTGAATAATCTAAGGGACGCTCTGGAGTCATATGTTAAACCACAATATCAATGTGTCCACGAGGGCTCACTGATGATACACAATAAATCTGGTTTAGATCGGATGATGTATCACTGAGATATAACGATTTGAATAATCTAGGGGGCGCTCTTGAGTCATATGTTAAACCACAATATCAATGTGTCCACAAGGTCTCACTGATGAAGCATAGTAAATCTCGTGCAGATCGGATAATGTATCACTGAGATATAACTGTAGTAATAATATAGGGGGCGCTATGGAGTATAAATTTACATACCATTATCAATGTGTGTAGAAGTGTTCACTGATGAATCACAATAAATCTCGTGCAGATCGGATAATGTATCACTAAGATATAACTGTAGTAATAATATAGGGGGCGCTATGGAGTAAAAATTTACATACCATTATCAATGTGTGTCGAAGTGTTCACTGATAAAGCACAATAAATCTCGTGCAGATTGGATAATGTATCACTGAGATATAACTGTAGTAATAATATAGGGGGCGCTATGGAGTAAAAATTTACATACCATTATCAATGTGTATAGAAGTGTTCACTGATGAATCACAATAAATCTCGTGCAGATCGGATAATGTATCACTGAGATATAACTGTAGTAATAATATAGGGGGCGCTATGGAGTAAAAATTTACATACCATTATCAATGTGTATAGAAGTGTTCACTGATGAATCACAATAAATCTCGTGCAGATCGGATAATGTATCACTAAGATATAACTGTAGTAATAATATAGGGGGCGCTATGGAGTAAAAATTTACATACCATTATCAATGTGTGTCGAAGTGTTCACTGATGAAGCACAATAAATCTTGTGCAGATCGGATAATGTATCACTAAGATATAACTGTAGTAATAATATAGGGGGCGCTATGGAGTAAAAATTTACATACCATTATCAATGTGTGTCGAAGTGTTCACTGATAAAGCACAATAAATCTTGTGCAGATCGGATAATGTATCACTAAGATATAACTGTAGTAATAATACAGGGGGCGCTATGGAGTAAAAATTTACATACCATTATCAATGTGTGTAGAAGTGTTCACTGATGAATCACAATAAATCTCGTGCAGATCGGATAATGTATCACTAAGATATAACTGTAGTAATAATATAGGGGGCGCTATAGAGTAAAAATTTACATAACATTATCAATGTGTGTCGAAGTGTTCACTGATAAAGCACAATAAATCTCGTGCAGATCGGATAATGTATCACTGAGATATAACTGTAGTAATAATATAGGGGGCGCTATGGAGTAAAAATTTACATAACATTATCAATGTGTGTCGAAGTGTTCACTGATGATGCACAATAAATCTGGTTCAGATCGGATGATGTATCACTGAGATATAACTATAGAAGTAATGTAGGGGGCGCACTTGAGTCAAATGTTAGCCCACCATATCAATGTGTCCACAAGGGCTCACTGATGATGCACAATAAATCTGGTTCAGATCGGATGATGTATCACTGAGATATAACTATAGAAGTAATGTAGGGGGCGCACTTGAGTCAAATGTTAGCCCACCATATCAATGTGTCCACAAGGGCTCACTGATGATGCACAATAAATCTGGTTCAGATCGGATGATGTATCACTGAGATATAACAGTTTGAATAATCTAGGGGGCGCTCTGGAGTCATATGTTAGCCCACCATATCAATGTGTCCACAAGGGCTCACTGATGATGCACAATAAATCTGGTTCAGATCGGATGATGTATCACTGAGATATAACTATAGAAATAATGTAGGGGGCGCACTTGAGTCAAATGTTAGCCCACCATATCAATGTGTCCACAAGGGCTCACTGATGATGCACAATAAATCTGGTTCAGATCGGATGATGTATCACTGAGATATAACTATAGAAATAATGTAGGGGGCGCACTTGAGTCAAATGTTAGCCCACCATATCAATGTGTCCACAAGGGCTCACTGATGATGCACAATAAATCTGGTTCAGATCGGATGATGTATCACTGAGATATAACTATAGAAATAATGTAGGGGGCGCACTTGAGTCAAATGTTAGCCCACCATATCAATGTGTCCACAAGGGCTCACTGATGATGCACAATAAATCTGGTTCAGATCGGATGATGTATCACTGAGATATAACTATAGAAATAATGTAGGGGGCGCACTTGAGTCAAATGTTAGCCCACCATATCAATGTGTCCACAAGGGCTCACTGATGATGCACAATAAATCTGGTTCAGATCGGATGATGTATCACTGAGATACAACAGTTTGAATAATCTAGGGGGCGCTATGGAGGCTATTTGCTAATTAGCATAAACACCTGTTCAAGGGGTGGGTAATGATCGATCATAATGATTTTGGTACTCCTCAGATCAAATCTGTGGAGTTTAGAACCAAACGTATGGTGACGGCGTTACGTCTTACTTCGCCACGTCACCACGCCCACTTGCTCCACCCAAAACGAACAGTGCTGGAAAGCTTGTTACACCAACATGTCTTCGGTGACTGGATACAATGTCACGCTGATTAGGTAACAGGGATCCGATATGGACCGTTCAACGTAAAACTTTACACTTCCTGTTGTCAGGGGGCGTGGCTTAAGTGATGTCATGATTTGACCATACAGTTTTGCAGGGGACCGGATGTGGGTCAATCACTGAAGGTTTGATGTATTAGACAGTTTTCGTGTAAGAGCTATAAGCGTTTCGTTTTTCATGGCGAGATGTCCAACTTTGAGGTCTGGCCCCGCCCCTTCAGCATGCATGAAAACGCACAGTTTTGATAACATTTGTTCCCCCGTGCCTTATAAAGAAACTGGCCAAGTTTGAATCAAATCGAGCGAAATCCCTAGGAGGAGTTCGTTGAAATGCAGAGGCTGTAAACGGCCAAAAAGGGGTGAAAATTTGGTCATCGTTCCAAAATGGCCGCCTTACCATTTATCGTACAACATTGGTGCCAGAGGGTTTTCTGTGCATCTTGGTGAGTTGGACAAGTGTACCAAATTTCATGATTCTACGTCAAACTAAGGTCAATGCAGAGGGTATTTTGAATATTTCTAGGGGGCGCTCTTGAGCCGTTTCTGTAGCGATTTGCTAATTAGCATAAACACCTGTTCAAGGGGTGGGCAATGATCGATCATACTGATTTTGGTACTTCTCGGATCAAATCTGTGGATTTTAGATCCAAACGTATGGTTATGGCGTTACGTCTTACTTCGCCATGTCGCCACGCCCACTTGCTCCACCCAAAACGAACAGTGCTGGAAAGCTTGTTACACCAACATGTCTTTAGTCACTTGACACATTGTCACGCTGATTAGGTAACACGGGTTCGATATGGACCTTTCAAAGTAAAACTTTACACTTCCTGTTGTCAGGGGGCGTGGCTTAAGTGATGTCATGATTTGACCATACAGTTTTGCAGGGGACCGGATGTGGGTCAATAACTGAAGGTTTGATGTATTAGACTCTTTTCGTGTAAGAGCTGTAAGCGTTTCGTTTTTCATGGCGAGATGTCCAACTTTGACGTCTGGCCCCGCCCCTTCAGCATTCATGAAAACGCACAATTTTGATGTCGTTTGTTCCCCCATGCCTTATGAAGAAACTGGCCAAGTTTGAACCAAATCAAGCGAAATTCATAGGAGGAGTTCGTTCAAATGCAGAGGCTGTAAACGGCCAAAAAGGGGTGAAAATTTGGTCATCGTTTCAAAATGGCCGCCTTCCCATTTATTGTACAACATTGGTGCCAGAGGGTTTTCTGTGCATCTTGGTGAGTTGGACAAGTGTACCAAATTTCATGATTCTACGTCAAACTAAGGTCAATGCGGAGGGTATTTTGAAAATTTCTAGGGGGCGCTCTTGAGTCGTTTCTGTGACGATTTTTGCCACGCCCCCAAAATACGTAATTTTTCACCAGTCCTGACAAGTCCGCCAAATTTGGTGAGTTTTCGTATATGATAAAGCCTCCAAAAGGCCACTTCTTGACCTCCAGTTGATCTGCTCGGTCACCACCGCGAACTCTCTCATGCCCATCCAACACCCGTTTGCCAAGAACAGTTAGCGAATAACAACAATATATACGTGTTTAGAAGTGCTGACTCGTGACACACAGTAAATGTAGAACAGATCAGATGATCTAGCAATGAGATGTAACAGTTTGAAAAATAATGTAGGGGGCGCACTGGAGTTATCTGTTAAACCACAGTATCAATGTCTGTTGAAGTGCTCACTGATGATGTACAATAAATCTGGTAAATATCGGATGATGTATAACTAAGATATAACAGTTTGAATAATCTAGGGGATGCACTTGAGTCAAATGATAACTCACCATATCAATGTGTCCACGAGGGCTCACTGATGATGCACAATAAATCTGGTTTAGATCGGATGATGTATCACTAAGATATAACGATTTGAATAATCTAAGGGACGCTCTGGAGTCATATGTTAAACCACAATATCAATGTGTCCACGAGGGCTCACTGATGATACACAATAAATCTGGTTTAGATCGGATGATGTATCACTGAGATATAACGATTTGAATAATCTAGGGGGCGCTCTTGAGTCATATGTTAAACCACAATATCAATGTGTCCACAAGGTCTCACTGATGAAGCATAGTAAATCTCGTGCAGATCGGATAATGTATCACTGAGATATAACTGTAGTAATAATATAGGGGGCGCTATGGAGTAATAAATTTACATACCATTATCAATGTGTGTAGAAGTGTTCACTGATGAATCACAATAAATCTCGTGCAGATCGGATAATGTATCACTAAGATATAACTGTAGTAATAATATAGGGGGCGCTATGGAGTAAAAATTTACATACCATTATCAATGTGTGTCGAAGTGTTCACTGATAAAGCACAATAAATCTCGTGCAGATCGGATAATGTATCACTGAGATATAACTGTAGTAATAATATAGGGGGCGCTATGGAGTAAAAATTTACATACCATTATCAATGTGTGTAGAAGTGTTCACTGATAAATCACAATAAATCTCGTGCAGATCGGATAATGTATCACTGAGATATAACTGTAGTAATAATATAGGGGGCGCTATGGAGTAAAAATTTACATACCATTATCAATGTGTATAGAAGTGTTCACTGATGAATCACAATAAATCTCGTGCAGATCGGATAATGTATCACTAAGATATAACTGTAGTAATAATATAGGGGGCGCTATGGAGTAAAAATTTACATACCATTATCAATGTGTGTAGAAGTGTTCACTGATGAATCACAATAAATCTCGTGCAGATCGGATAATGTATCACTAAGATATAACTGTAGTAATAATATAGGGGGCGCTATGGAGTAAAAATTTACATACCATTATCAATGTGTGTCGAAGTGTTCACTGATAAAGCACAATAAATCTTGTGCAGATCGGATAATGTATCACTAAGATATAACTGTAGTAATAATACAGGGGGCGCTATGGAGTAAAAATTTACATACCATTATCAATGTGTGTAGAAGTGTTCACTGATGAATCACAATAAATCTCGTGCAGATCGGATAATGTATCACTAAGATATAACTGTAGTAATAATATAGGGGGCGCTATAGAGTAAAAATTTACATAACATTATCAATGTGTGTCGAAGTGTTCACTGATAAAGCACAATAAATCTCGTGCAGATCGGATAATGTATCACTGAGATATAACTGTAGTAATAATATAGGGGGCGCTATGGAGTAAAAATTTACATAACATTATCAATGTGTGTCGAAGTGTTCACTGATGATGCACAATAAATCTGGTTCAGATCGGATGATGTATCACTGAGATATAACTATAGAAGTAATGTAGGGGGCGCACTTGAGTCAAATGTTAGCCCACCATATCAATGTGTCCACAAGGGCTCACTGATGATGCACAATAAATCTGGTTCAGATCGGATGATGTATCACTGAGATATAACTATAGAAGTAATGTAGGGGGCGCACTTGAGTCAAATGTTAGCCCACCATATCAATGTGTCCACAAGGGCTCACTGATGATGCACAATAAATCTGGTTCAGATCGGATGATGTATCACTGAGATATAACAGTTTGAATAATCTAGGGGGCGCTCTGGAGTCATATGTTAGCCCACCATATCAATGTGTCCACAAGGGCTCACTGATGATGCACAATAAATCTGGTTCAGATCGGATGATGTATCACTGAGATATAACTATAGAAATAATGTAGGGGGCGCACTTGAGTCAAATGTTAGCCCACCATATCAATGTGTCCACAAGGGCTCACTGATGATGCACAATAAATCTGGTTCAGATCGGATGATGTATCACTGAGATATAACTATAGAAATAATGTAGGGGGCGCACTTGAGTCAAATGTTAGCCCACCATATCAATGTGTCCACAAGGGCTCACTGATGATGCACAATAAATCTGGTTCAGATCGGATGATGTATCACTGAGATATAACTATAGAAATAATGTAGGGGGCGCACTTGAGTCAAATGTTAGCCCACCATATCAATGTGTCCACAAGGGCTCACTGATGATGCACAATAAATCTGGTTCAGATCGGATGATGTATCACTGAGATATAACTATAGAAATAATGTAGGGGGCGCACTTGAGTCAAATGTTAGCCCACCATATCAATGTGTCCACAAGGGCTCACTGATGATGCACAATAAATCTGGTTCAGATCGGATGATGTATCACTGAGATACAACAGTTTGAATAATCTAGGGGGCGCTATGGAGGCTATTTGCTAATTAGCATAAACACCTGTTCAAGGGGTGGGTAATGATCGATCATAATGATTTTGGTACTCCTCAGATCAAATCTGTGGAGTTTAGAACCAAACGTATGGTGACGGCGTTACGTCTTACTTCGCCACGTCACCACGCCCACTTGCTCCACCCAAAACGAACAGTGCTGGAAAGCTTGTTACACCAACATGTCTTCGGTGACTGGATACAATGTCACGCTGATTAGGTAACAGGGATCCGATATGGACCGTTCAACGTAAAACTTTACACTTCCTGTTGTCAGGGGGCGTGGCTTAAGTGATGTCATGATTTGACCATACAGTTTTGCAGGGGACCGGATGTGGGTCAATCACTGAAGGTTTGATGTATTAGACAGTTTTCGTGTAAGAGCTGTAAGCGTTTCGTTTTTCATGGCGAGATGTCCAACTTTGAGGTCTGGCCCCGCCCCTTCAGCATGCATGAAAACGCACAGTTTTGATAACATTTGTTCCCCCGTGCCTTATAAAGAAACTGGCCAAGTTTGAATCAAATCGAGCGAAATCCCTAGGAGGAGTTCGTTGAAATGCAGAGGCTGTAAACGGCCAAAAAGGGGTGAAAATTTGGTCATCGTTCCAAAATGGCCGCCTTACCATTTATCGTACAACATTGGTGCCAGAGGGTTTTCTGTGCATCTTGGTGAGTTGGACAAGTGTACCAAATTTCATGATTCTACGTCAAACTAAGGTCAATGCAGAGGGTATTTTGAATATTTCTAGGGGGCGCTCTTGAGCCGTTTCTGTAGCGATTTGCTAATTAGCATAAACACCTGTTCAAGGGGTGGGCAATGATCGATCATACTGATTTTGGTACTTCTCGGATCAAATCTGTGGATTTTAGATCCAAACGTATGGTTATGGCGTTACGTCTTACTTCGCCATGTCGCCACGCCCACTTGCTCCACCCAAAACGAACAGTGCTGGAAAGCTTGTTACACCAACATGTCTTTAGTCACTTGACACATTGTCACGCTGATTAGGTAACACGGGTTCGATATGGACCTTTCAAAGTAAAACTTTACACTTCCTGTTGTCAGGGGGCGTGGCTTAAGTGATGTCATGATTTGACCATACAGTTTTGCAGGGGACCGGATGTGGGTCAATAACTGAAGGTTTGATGTATTAGACTCTTTTCGTGTAAGAGCTGTAAGCGTTTCGTTTTTCATGGCGAGATGTCCAACTTTGACGTCTGGCCCCGCCCCTTCAGCATTCATGAAAACGCACAATTTTGATGTCGTTTGTTCCCCCATGCCTTATGAAGAAACTGGCCAAGTTTGAACCAAATCGAGCGAAATTCATAGGAGGAGTTCGTTCAAATGCAGAGGCTGTAAACGGCCAAAAAGGGGTGAAAATTTGGTCATCGTTCCAAAATGGCCGCCTTACCATTTATTGTACAACATTGGTGCCAGAGGGTTTTCTGTGCATCTTGGTGAGTTGGACAAGTGTACCAAATTTCATGATTCTACGTCAAACTAAGGTCAATGCGGAGGGTATTTTGAAAATTTCTAGGGGGCGCTCTTGAGTCGTTTCTGTGACGATTTTTGCCACGCCCCCAAAATACGTAATTTTTCACCAGTCCTGACAAGTCCGCCAAATTTGGTGAGTTTTCGTATATGATAAAGCCTCCAAAAGGCCACTTCTTGACCTCCAGTTGATCTGCTCGGTCACCACCGCGAACTCTCTCATGCCCATCCAACACCCGTTTGCCAAGAACAGTTAGCGAATAACAACAATATATACGTGTTTAGAAGTGCTGACTCGTGACACACAGTAAATGTAGAACAGATCAGATGATCTAGCAATGAGATGTAACAGTTTGAAAAATAATGTAGGGGGCGCACTGGAGTTATCTGTTAAACCACAGTATCAATGTCTGTTGAAGTGCTCACTGATGATGTACAATAAATCTGGTAAATATCGGATGATGTATAACTAAGATATAACAGTTTGAATAATCTAGGGGATGCACTTGAGTCAAATGATAACTCACCATATCAATGTGTCCACGAGGGCTCACTGATGATGCACAATAAATCTGGTTTAGATCGGATGATGTATCACTAAGATATAACGATTTGAATAATCTAAGGGACGCTCTGGAGTCATATGTTAAACCACAATATCAATGTGTCCACGAGGGCTCACTGATGATACACAATAAATCTGGTTTAGATCGGATGATGTATCACTGAGATATAACGATTTGAATAATCTAGGGGGCGCTCTTGAGTCATATGTTAAACCACAATATCAATGTGTCCACAAGGTCTCACTGATGAAGCATAGTAAATCTCGTGCAGATCGGATAATGTATCACTGAGATATAACTGTAGTAATAATATAGGGGGCGCTATGGAGTATAAATTTACATACCATTATCAATGTGTGTAGAAGTGTTCACTGATGAATCACAATAAATCTCGTGCAGATCGGATAATGTATCACTAAGATATAACTGTAGTAATAATATAGGGGGCGCTATGGAGTAAAAATTTACATACCATTATCAATGTGTGTCGAAGTGTTCACTGATAAAGCACAATAAATCTCGTGCAGATCGGATAATGTATCACTAAGATATAACTGTAGTAATAATATAGGGGGCGCTATGGAGTAAAAATTTACATACCATTATCAATGTGTGTATCGAAGTGTTCACTGATAAAGCACAATAAATCTCGTGCAGATTGGATAATGTATCACTGAGATATAACTGTAGTAATAATATAGGGGGCGCTATGGAGTAAAAATTTACATACCATTATCAATGTGTATAGAAGTGTTCACTGATTAATCACAATAAATCTCGTGCAGATCGGATAATGTATCACTGAGATATAACTGTAGTAATAATATAGGGGCGCTATGGAGTAAAAATTTACATACCATTATCAATGTGTATAGAAGTGTTCACTGATGAATCACAATAAATCTTGTGCAGATCGGATAATGTATCACTAAGATATAACTGTAGTAATAATATAGGGGGCGCTATGGAGTAAAAATTTACATACCATTATCAATGTGTGTCGAAGTGTTCACTGATAAAGCACAATAAATCTTGTGCAGATCGGATAATGTATCACTAAGATATAACTGTAGTAATAATACAGGGGGCGCTATGGAGTAAAAATTTACATACCATTATCAATGTGTGTAGAAGTGTTCACTGATGAATCACAATAAATCTCGTGCAGATCGGATAATGTATCACTAAGATATAACTGTAGTAATAATATAGGGGGCGCTATAGAGTAAAAATTTACATAACATTATCAATGTGTGTCGAAGTGTTCACTGATAAAGCACAATAAATCTCGTGCAGATCGGATAATGTATCACTGAGATATAACTGTAGTAATAATATAGGGGGCGCTATGGAGTAAAAATTTACATAACATTATCAATGTGTGTCGAAGTGTTCACTGATGATGCACAATAAATCTGGTTCAGATCGGATGATGTATCACTGAGATATAACTATAGAAGTAATGTAGGGGGCGCACTTGAGTCAAATGTTAGCCCACCATATCAATGTGTCCACAAGGGCTCACTGATGATGCACAATAAATCTGGTTCAGATCGGATGATGTATCACTGAGATATAACTATAGAAGTAATGTAGGGGGCGCACTTGAGTCAAATGTTAGCCCACCATATCAATGTGTCCACAAGGGCTCACTGATGATGCACAATAAATCTGGTTCAGATCGGATGATGTATCACTGAGATATAACAGTTTGAATAATCTAGGGGGCGCTCTGGAGTCATATGTTAGCCCACCATATCAATGTGTCCACAAGGGCTCACTGATGATGCACAATAAATCTGGTTCAGATCGGATGATGTATCACTGAGATATAACTATAGAAATAATGTAGGGGGCGCACTTGAGTCAAATGTTAGCCCACCATATCAATGTGTCCACAAGGGCTCACTGATGATGCACAATAAATCTGGTTCAGATCGGATGATGTATCACTGAGATATAACTATAGAAATAATGTAGGGGGCGCACTTGAGTCAAATGTTAGCCCACCATATCAATGTGTCCACAAGGGCTCACTGATGATGCACAATAAATCTGGTTCAGATCGGATGATGTATCACTGAGATATAACTATAGAAATAATGTAGGGGGCGCACTTGAGTCAAATGTTAGCCCACCATATCAATGTGTCCACAAGGGCTCACTGATGATGCACAATAAATCTGGTTCAGATCGGATGATGTATCACTGAGATATAACTATAGAAATAATGTAGGGGGCGCACTTGAGTCAAATGTTAGCCCACCATATCAATGTGTCCACAAGGGCTCACTGATGATGCACAATAAATCTGGTTCAGATCGGATGATGTATCACTGAGATACAACAGTTTGAATAATCTAGGGGGCGCTATGGAGGCTATTTGCTAATTAGCATAAACACCTGTTCAAGGGGTGGGTAATGATCGATCATAATGATTTTGGTACTCCTCAGATCAAATCTGTGGAGTTTAGAACCAAACGTATGGTGACGGCGTTACGTCTTACTTCGCCACGTCACCACGCCCACTTGCTCCACCCAAAACGAACAGTGCTGGAAAGCTTGTTACACCAACATGTCTTCGGTGACTGGATACAATGTCACGCTGATTAGGTAACAGGGATCCGATATGGACCGTTCAACGTAAAACTTTACACTTCCTGTTGTCAGGGGGCGTGGCTTAAGTGATGTCATGATTTGACCATACAGTTTTGCAGGGGACCGGATGTGGGTCAATCACTGAAGGTTTGATGTATTAGACAGTTTTCGTGTAAGAGCTATAAGCGTTTCGTTTTTCATGGCGAGATGTCCAACTTTGAGGTCTGGCCCCGCCCCTTCAGCATGCATGAAAACGCACAGTTTTGATAACATTTGTTCCCCCGTGCCTTATAAAGAAACTGGCCAAGTTTGAATCAAATCGAGCGAAATCCCTAGGAGGAGTTCGTTGAAATGCAGAGGCTGTAAACGGCCAAAAAGGGGTGAAAATTTGGTCATCGTTCCAAAATGGCCGCCTTACCATTTATCGTACAACATTGGTGCCAGAGGGTTTTCTGTGCATCTTGGTGAGTTGGACAAGTGTACCAAATTTCATGATTCTACGTCAAACTAAGGTCAATGCAGAGGGTATTTTGAATATTTCTAGGGGGCGCTCTTGAGCCGTTTCTGTAGCGATTTGCTAATTAGCATAAACACCTGTTCAAGGGGTGGGCAATGATCGATCATACTGATTTTGGTACTTCTCGGATCAAATCTGTGGATTTTAGATCCAAACGTATGGTTATGGCGTTACGTCTTACTTCGCCATGTCGCCACGCCCACTTGCTCCACCCAAAACGAACAGTGCTGGAAAGCTTGTTACACCAACATGTCTTTAGTCACTTGACACATTGTCACGCTGATTAGGTAACACGGGTTCGATATGGACCTTTCAAAGTAAAACTTTACACTTCCTGTTGTCAGGGGGCGTGGCTTAAGTGATGTCATGATTTGACCATACAGTTTTGCAGGGGACCGGATGTGGGTCAATAACTGAAGGTTTGATGTATTAGACTCTTTTCGTGTAAGAGCTGTAAGCGTTTCGTTTTTCATGGCGAGATGTCCAACTTTGACGTCTGGCCCCGCCCCTTCAGCATTCATGAAAACGCACAATTTTGATGTCGTTTGTTCCCCCATGCCTTATGAAGAAACTGGCCAAGTTTGAACCAAATCGAGCGAAATTCATAGGAGGAGTTCGTTCAAATGCAGAGGCTGTAAACGGCCAAAAAGGGGTGAAAATTTGGTCATCGTTCCAAAATGGCCGCCTTACCATTTATTGTACAACATTGGTGCCAGAGGGTTTTCTGTGCATCTTGGTGAGTTGGACAAGTGTACCAAATTTCATGATTCTACGTCAAACTAAGGTCAATGCGGAGGGTATTTTGAAAATTTCTAGGGGGCGCTCTTGAGTCGTTTCTGTGACGATTTTTGCCACGCCCCCAAAATACGTAATTTTTCACCAGTCCTGACAAGTCCGCCAAATTTGGTGAGTTTTCGTATATGATAAAGCCTCCAAAAGGCCACTTCTTGACCTCCAGTTGATCTGCTCGGTCACCACCGCGAACTCTCTCATGCCCATCCAACACCCGTTTGCCAAGAACAGTTAGCGAATAACAACAATATATACGTGTTTAGAAGTGCTGACTCGTGACACACAGTAAATGTAGAACAGATCAGATGATCTAGCAATGAGATGTAACAGTTTGAAAAATAATGTAGGGGGCGCACTGGAGTTATCTGTTAAACCACAGTATCAATGTCTGTTGAAGTGCTCACTGATGATGTACAATAAATCTGGTAAATATCGGATGATGTATAACTAAGATATAACAGTTTGAATAATCTAGGGGATGCACTTGAGTCAAATGATAACTCACCATATCAATGTGTCCACGAGGGCTCACTGATGATGCACAATAAATCTGGTTTAGATCGGATGATGTATCACTAAGATATAACGATTTGAATAATCTAAGGGACGCTCTGGAGTCATATGTTAAACCACAATATCAATGTGTCCACGAGGGCTCACTGATGATACACAATAAATCTGGTTTAGATCGGATGATGTATCACTGAGATATAACGATTTGAATAATCTAGGGGGCGCTCTTGAGTCATATGTTAAACCACAATATCAATGTGTCCACAAGGTCTCACTGATGAAACATAGTAAATCTCGTGCAGATCGGATAATGTATCACTGAGATATAACTGTAGTAATAATATAGGGGGCGCTATGGAGTATAAATTTACATACCATTATCAATGTGTGTAGAAGTGTTCACTGATGAATCACAATAAATCTCGTGCAGATCGGATAATGTATCACTGAGATATAACTGTAGTAATAATATAGGGGGCGCTATGGAGTAAAAATTTACATACCATTATCAATGTGTGTCGAAGTGTTCACTGATAAAGCACAATAAATCTCGTGCAGATCGGATAATGTATCACTAAGATATAACTGTAGTAATAATATAGGGGGCGCTATGGAGTAAAAATTTACATACCATTATCAATGTGTGTCGAAGTGTTCACTGATAAAGCACAATAAATCTCGTGCAGATTGGATAATGTATCACTGAGATATAACTGTAGTAATAATATAGGGGGCGCTATGGAGTAAAAATTTACATACCATTATCAATGTGTATAGAAGTGTTCACTGATTAATCACAATAAATCTCGTGCAGATCGGATAATGTATCACTGAGATATAACTGTAGTAATAATATAGGGGCGCTATGGAGTAAAAATTTACATACCATTATCAATGTGTATAGAAGTGTTCACTGATGAATCACAATAAATCTTGTGCAGATCGGATAATGTATCACTAAGATATAACTGTAGTAATAATATAGGGGGCGCTATGGAGTAAAAATTTACATACCATTATCAATGTGTGTCGAAGTGTTCACTGATAAAGCACAATAAATCTTGTGCAGATCGGATAATGTATCACTAAGATATAACTGTAGTAATAATACAGGGGGCGCTATGGAGTAAAAATTTACATACCATTATCAATGTGTGTAGAAGTGTTCACTGATGAATCACAATAAATCTCGTGCAGATCGGATAATGTATCACTAAGATATAACTGTAGTAATAATATAGGGGGCGCTATAGAGTAAAAATTTACATAACATTATCAATGTGTGTCGAAGTGTTCACTGATAAAGCACAATAAATCTCGTGCAGATCGGATAATGTATCACTGAGATATAACTGTAGTAATAATATAGGGGGCGCTATGGAGTAAAAATTTACATAACATTATCAATGTGTGTCGAAGTGTTCACTGATGATGCACAATAAATCTGGTTCAGATCGGATGATGTATCACTGAGATATAACTATAGAAGTAATGTAGGGGGCGCACTTGAGTCAAATGTTAGCCCACCATATCAATGTGTCCACAAGGGCTCACTGATGATGCACAATAAATCTGGTTCAGATCGGATGATGTATCACTGAGATATAACTATAGAAGTAATGTAGGGGGCGCACTTGAGTCAAATGTTAGCCCACCATATCAATGTGTCCACAAGGGCTCACTGATGATGCACAATAAATCTGGTTCAGATCGGATGATGTATCACTGAGATATAACAGTTTGAATAATCTAGGGGGCGCTCTGGAGTCATATGTTAGCCCACCATATCAATGTGTCCACAAGGGCTCACTGATGATGCACAATAAATCTGGTTCAGATCGGATGATGTATCACTGAGATATAACTATAGAAATAATGTAGGGGGCGCACTTGAGTCAAATGTTAGCCCACCATATCAATGTGTCCACAAGGGCTCACTGATGATGCACAATAAATCTGGTTCAGATCGGATGATGTATCACTGAGATATAACTATAGAAATAATGTAGGGGGCGCACTTGAGTCAAATGTTAGCCCACCATATCAATGTGTCCACAAGGGCTCACTGATGATGCACAATAAATCTGGTTCAGATCGGATGATGTATCACTGAGATATAACTATAGAAATAATGTAGGGGGCGCACTTGAGTCAAATGTTAGCCCACCATATCAATGTGTCCACAAGGGCTCACTGATGATGCACAATAAATCTGGTTCAGATCGGATGATGTATCACTGAGATATAACTATAGAAATAATGTAGGGGGCGCACTTGAGTCAAATGTTAGCCCACCATATCAATGTGTCCACAAGGGCTCACTGATGATGCACAATAAATCTGGTTCAGATCGGATGATGTATCACTGAGATACAACAATTTGAATAATCTAGGGGGCGC
>JBBPBX010061917.1:0-13452 GCA_038048925.1 Garcialebias charrua | reverse complement strand
TAAGCACTGCTCCTATGTGTCCCTGTGATGGACAGTCCAGGATGTCCCCCGTCTCTCACGCAGTGGCTGCTGATGGCCACCAGTGACCCAGAAAGGAGACGCGGGTAATGGAAATGGATGGAAGGTCAGGAGTGTTGAGCAGAACTATTACTTACTGCTTCTTTAATGCCCATGTCTCCTAACTCTGATTTACGGCCTGTCCGACAGCATCACCACGTGTGACGTGTTTATAAATCAGACTCTTCAAACATGACACAGATTTTATTATATTCTGCTCAAATGAAACTAAAACCACTCCCCACAAGTACTCTCCTGAATTAAACTCTGCTGAACCTCAAAACTGAACCCTCGTTTAAGGATATTTGTTAGCAGAGACTAAAGGCTCAGCCTGGCATGTGAATTCAAACGCTGAACTCAATTCATTCAGCTTAAATCCTTCCGCTCCCAGTCTTCCCCTGTCTCCACGGGTGTCCCCCAAGGCTCTGTCCTCGGACACCTCCTCTTCATCATTTACCTCCTTCCTCTAGGTCACATCTTCCGCAAATACGGCGTCCATTTCCACTGTTATGCTGATGACACACAGCTCTACTTGTCATCAAAACCTAACTCCACCCACCCTCCCTCCATCCTCACCGACTGTCTCAATGAGCTAAATCACTGGTTTTCTAACAATTTCCTTCAACTAAACAGCAACAAAACAGAAATCATTCTCGTCTGTACCAAAAACTCTATTTCAAAATCAGAACATCTTCTCGTCCCCCTTAACAACTCTCTGCTATCCCCCTCCCCTCAGGTCAAGAGCCTCGGTGTCATCCTCGACACCACTCTCTCCTTCACTTCACACATCAACAATATTACTCGGTCTGCCTATTTCCACCTCCGTAATATTAACCGTCTCCGTCCTTCTCTCACACCCCGCTCCACAGCCATCCTGGTGCACAGTCTTGTGACTTCCCGTATCGATTACTGCAACTCCCTTCTCTACGGCCTCCCCAACAAATCTCTCCACAAGTTACAAACCGTGTTTCCATCTATTTTCAATACGAATTTTGAGTGAATTTTTGAAAATTCGCAAAAATGTAAATAAAAATTAATGTGAAGCAGAAGTGTTTCCATCAACTGGCTTGAAGCGCATCTACCAGGCCACGCAAAGCGGCATTACGTCAGACGTCAGCGTTACGCATGTCTACAGTAAACAGGAAGTAGCGGTTGAAAACGGGACCCGACCACACATCTCCGCAAAATGGAGAGAATATTTCAGGTATGTGTTGCTGTCGGGCAAGTTGTATTTATTCTGTCATGCCATCTAGTTTTAGCGATGTTACATGTTGTCCAGAGATGAAGTCACGTGACGTGAATGTTCGCTACGGCAGAACTGAGTCGGCAAATCTGTTTCCAATCTGTTGTTTTGCGCATCAGCTCTGTTTCGAAGAACCCAAAAACCACCTCAAGCGAGCTTATCAACTTTTTTGAGAATTTGAGGAAGTAAATTCGCATCTTGCCGTTTCCATTCAGCTTTTCTGATGTGATACTTCAAAATGCGCATCTAGAAACCTTGATGGAAACACGGCTACAGATGGTCCAGAACTCAGCTGCCCGTGTCATCACTCAAACATCCTACTATAACCACATCACTCCTGTCCTGCAGCAGCTCCACTGGCTCCCGGTTAAATCACGCATCATCTTCAAAATTCTACTTCTCACGTTCAAATCTATCCACAACCTTGCCCCTCCTTATCTATCTGACCTCCTACAAATCTCCATCCCATCACGCTCTCTCAGATCCTCCTCTTCACTACATCTCCATGTACCCTCTGCCCGCCTCTCCACCATGGGGAGCAGGGCCTTCACCTGCTCTGCCCCTCACCTCTGGAACGCTCTACCGCCAGACCTTCGAAACACCACCTCCCTTTCTCTGTTCAAGACAGCCCTGAAAACACATCTCTTTAGACTAGCTTATCATTAACTTTACTAAATGTATTTTTTTTATTTTGCATTTTATAATCTTTATGTATTTTATATTTCAATTTGTCACTGATAATGTTTGCACTGTATTGGTTTGTTAAGTGTCCTTGGGTGTCCTGAAAGGCGCTTTTAAATAAAATGATTATTATTATTATATTATTATTATCATGAAGCCATTCTGGCAGTGAGTGCTGTGAAGTAAATTACTGTACTTTTCGGCCTATAAGTCGCATTTTTTTCCTAATTTGCATGTCTTGCGACTTATGCGGCAAAGCAACCTATTTATGGATTTTTTTTCACATATTTTTAGACCAATTTTTGGCTGAGGTATGACAGTTTCCATTCATTCTTACTGAAAAAATGGAGCAGTACCACTTTCGGCCGCTAGGGTCAACCGAGCGTTCCCAGCTCATGTGTTTGACAGTAGCCTCCTCTGCTCGGACTCACTCTGTTGCAGCACGGCCTCCTGCTCTCTGGAGGTCTGAACTACTGTTACCTCAGTGTTTGACTGTTAGCAAAATAGCTCATGAACCACAAGACAGATTTTGATGAAACTTACAGAAAGTAATTACTGGATGGACATTTACAACTGATAAGCTTTACCCATGTTTGAGCTAAAATTCGATGTGGTAGTAGCTGTGGTAGCTGTTACCTCAGGAGTTGGGAGAACTTTTCACCAGTGACACAGAGGATGAAGAATTCAACGGGTTTGAATAAAAATAAATAAATAAATAGGTGTTTCTGTCATCATTATGGGCGGGTGAGCATGTAGTAATTTTAAAGCCGCTTTATTTTGTCGGCTTCATTTTGCCATGTTTTAACCGTCAAAGTGCATTTATTAAGAAAAGTTCAGCTGAGACACACTTTTACTATAATGTCAGCAAACAAATATATTTTTTTGGTGTTTATCTTGTTAAATTTTAAAGAGATGAAGGTTTTCACTGCGCGCGCACATTTGGAAGACCCGGCAAGCGAAACTATTTAAATTCAGCGGATTTGAACATTCTGTTAATTTATTAAGGAAAAGTTCAGCTGAGACACATCTTTGCTATAATTTTTTTGCAAAAACAATTATTTAATTGTTTTTAAGTTTTTATCTTGTTAAAGTCCTTTCGTGCACCCTCCTGTGGCCATTTGGCAGCCAATCCATTTATGGAAAAACACTGGCCCACATTTCCGGATTGTCAGCGCTGACGCGTAACATACGCGACGCGTCAGCGGTGACGCGTAACATACGCGACGCATTAGCGGTGACGCATAATAGATGCGACGTATACGGCGGTGCGTCATGTTTATGGATATTTCCACTTTATTGGACATAAGTGGACTAATGCGACATATACGGCGGTGCGACTTTTAAGGCGGAAAGTATGGTACCCTGCAGAAGTAGTGTGGTTAAAGCAACAAATAGAAAAAAATAAATAAAATAAATAAATAAAGGAGGAATCTGTTACACCTGCTTTCAGGGTGGACCTGTTTGATGAGGCATTCAGGACTCCTCAGGCTGTTCCTTAATGCTGCTTCTCCGAGTTTGCCCACATTTCCTTTCATCCAGACCTCGGCTGTTTGATCCATCCACAAAACCAAATACACATAGCAGGCGGCCTAATTACCTCAATTTAATCTCCTTGTTCCACGGACAAAAGCTGGAGGAAGATTTATGCAGATGAATATCTGCTTTTTCAAACGGGACACTTTGACATTTAAATTCCAGCCTGCGACTGGAAAGGAACCACTAAGCAGCGCACAGTATTTAAAGGAAAGTAGCTCAAAAAACCATAGTTTGGTTTACCATATTTTTAAAATGCCAGCATTTGTCAGGTGTTAATGTTTAGTCCTAAATGTTAGAAAATGTAAAAATGAACACACCTACTCATTTATTTTCATGCCGTCAAATTAATTACAAGAAAAAAACACATTCTAATTGCTTTTAAAGTCATAAATACGGTGGCCGAGGGGTGCAAACGCGCAGCAAAAACAGAACAGCACGCTGCAAAAAGAAAACAGCGTTCCAAAAGTTGAAACACACATCAAAATGAAAACAACAGCGTTCCAAAAGTTGAAACACGCATCAAAATGAAAACAACAGCGTTCCAAAAGTTGAAACACGCATCAAAATGAAAACAACAACGTTCCAAAAGTTGAAACACGCATCAAAATGAAAACAGCGCTCCAACAGATGAGGCGCACTGCAAAAGATAAGTCGCGCTCCCAAAAGGGGACGACCTGCAAATACAGAACGAGCTGCAAATAGAAAAGCCACAACGGAAGTGCTCCAGACCACTAGGGGCAGTCGAACAAAGAACAAATCATAAAGCATATTATAGTTTTCAGAATGGCACTAGTTATTTGTGTATTTTAACTTATTTTTTTTAAAGAATATTTTACACTACATCGTAACTGTCACGTTATATATTAATAGTGTGCGGAGGAGAATCAATGCATGGATGCCAAGTTGGGTCAATGGTTAAAGAGATTGCCTTGAATGCGGGAGACCCTGGTTCAATTTCCAGTCTTGGAAATTTTCTGTTATTACTTTTTTTTTAAGCCTTTTGTTTTGGATAGATCGAACCAAGACATGTAGATGCATTTATCTATTTCACCCGATCTATCCAAAACAAAAGGCTTAAAAAAAAAAGAAATTATTACAACAAAATTTCCAAGACTGGGATTTGAACCAGGGTCTCCCACATTCAAGGTAGTCTCTTTAACCATTGACCCAACTTGGCATCCATGTATTGATCCTCCTCCGCACACTATTAAAACAGATACAACGTGACAGTTCCGATGTAGTGTAAAATATTTGTTTTTTTCATTCATTCATTCAACCTTTATTTACACAGGCTAGCCTCGTTGAGCCACGGGGACTCATTTACAAGAGGGACCTGTTTCACTCACATCCAGGGTCAATTTTAGAGTTACCAATCAGCCTAACATGCATGTTTTTTTTGGACTGTGGGAGTTAAAATACACAAATAACTAGTGCCATTCCGAAAAGTATAATATGCTTTATGATTTGTTCTTTGTTCGACTGCCCCTAGTGGTCTGGAGCACTTCCGTTGTGGCTTTTCTATTTGCAGCTCGTTCTGTTTGCAGGTCGTCCCCTTTTGGGAGCGCGACTTATCTTTTGCAGTGCGCCTCATCTGTTGGAGCGCTGTTTTCATTTTGATGCGTGTTTCAACTTTTGGAACGCTGTTGTTTTCATTTTGATGCGTGTTTCAACTTTTGGAACGCTGTTGTTTTCATTTTGATGCGTGTTTCAACTTTTGGAACGCTGTTGTTTTCATTTTGATGTGTTTTCAACTTTTGGAACGCTGTTTTCTTTTTGCAGCGTGCTGTCTGTTTTTGCTGCGCGTTTGCACCCCTCGGCCACCGTACATAAAGAATACATAGTTCCCAGACACGCCCCCATACCGGCTTCCGCACCACATCTGAAGGCAGAGAAAGGCAAAATGGCGAACTAGCAGAGCAAATTATACGGACAAAAACACGAGCTACCACAGCTTCACCAAGGAACAACAGCAAAATGGCAGTGGTCGAGTTAAATGAGTTTGAGAAAGAAATCATGGCAGACGAATCAGACAACTTGTCACAAAGTAGTTACTCCGATATCATTAATTATTTAATTACTACAAAGAGCGCACACCGGATTCACAGCACAGAGCTTTACAGCACACCGGCTTCACAGCTTTAAATCCAAAAAAGATGTGTAAACTGTCTCAATCAGATCTAACCAGCTAAAAAAAGGTTTAACTAAAATAACACACAGCCAGCACAAACAGTCCAGGCTGAACACAGACCAGAACCAGCACTTTGAGTGTTACCGTGTTGGAAGTTAGCATGTTGTTAGCATCTGGAGCGGATGGTCCGTCGAGCTCATCGGACGGCGTGGATCCGTCGCGGCCGCGGGTGCACGTCCCATGGGACCGACGCGTCGCCCGCACGACTTGGCTCCCGTCCTCCTTCTCCCACTGGGACGGTCTCCGCGCCGGTCCCGGTGGACCGTGAGGAGGCCGCGTTAGCGAGATGCTAAGCTAGCAGCCACAGCATGCAAGACGGTGTCACTAAAATAATGAAAAAAAAAAAAAAAACAGCTCTAACACACAGACAGTTGTACTCTAACATTGTTTCACAAAATGATTTATGTAGAATATTTTGTTTACCGGCCAAAAGCACGATCTTCTGAGCAGATCCAAGCAGAGATGGGGCGGTGTGAGTTTCTCCGATGAAATAAATCCTTCACGTTTACTTTTTTTTTGATTAAGTGAAACCTGCGCGTTGCCCAAACGTCTACCCGACTGGAACACCCACTGACACAACACGAAGTAACCATTGCAATTAATTAGAAATTAACAAAAAAAAACAATGTGAAAAATGGACATCCATTAGAACGCAGCTTTGCCTACCTGTGGGAGGGTCAAAAAGGACAACCCACAGATGTGACGTCACATGGGAACTATGTGTATAAAAAGACCTTTTCTGCTAAAATGCAGCATAACTAAAGAAGCGGAGTTATTCAAGCTACAAGAAGTGTTGGATTAGCTAAAAGCTAAACATAGCAAAACGCAGGGAAAACAGCTAAAAGTACAAAGTAGCTACAACTTGTATTAATTTGAATCATCCGTTGCTGCAGACACGATTCTGTACCGTAATAAGAGTAGATGGATTTCATTACCCTCGATTTATTTAATTACACTTGATTTTTAAGCTCTTAATTATAATCAAGATCATTTTGAATGAACTGAATATTTATGAGGCCCGGAAAATGACACGAGTGCCAAATGATATTGAAATGAGCAGACTAATTAAATATCCGAGGACTTCTTTCAGGAAGCATAAAAACTCTGTGAATCTACCGCACCGATGATCAGCAAAACGAGCTGGGTTTGTACATTTCCATTTAAAAGTTGTTCATTTAGACGACTTTAAGAGTTCGAGGATGCACATTTGGAACGCTTTTGAAGCTGGTTTGTCTTTGCTGAGGACGTGTCGGCTGCACAAAGCAGAGATGTGCACCCTGAGGCAGAATCCCCAGCGACTTCACAACACCTCTCGTCAGCAAAATAACAATCAATCAGAGCAGGTCCGGGCAGGATGAGCTGCAGCTCCCAGGAACAAGATGTGATTTAATCAGCCTCAGCAGAGAGGAGCAGGGTGTCAGGCAACAAGCAGCGACTCGGGTCCCCGCAGGTCCGTCTGAACTTTCTACAAAATCCAATTAAAATGCAGGGGCTAAAAACAAAAACAAGAGGCGAGTACACAATGACACAATGACATCTGGAAATAAAGAGTCCAGCTGCAGCTGCTGTTATCAAAGTCAGCCTTTACTTTTATGCGTACATAGACTAATGTTTAGGTGCTCCGTTTGTGTTCTTTAAGTCATTCTGCGATTTATTTTTATCTTAAGGCAGGAAATGTAAGACCAGAGTAATATCTGCAATTACATCGTAGAACAGATGTTTTGGCCTCTGTACAGTTCTGGGGTGGGGTGGGGGTTCTGCCTCTTACTGGAAACAAACAGCAAATTTGAGAACTGAAAAGTTCCTTTTATGACCTGAAACATGGATATGTGTGGGATTTTAAGCCCATGTGGTTGGTTTCTTTACAATCAATCAATCAATCAAACTTTATTTCAGACGCACATGGTCCATAGTAACAAACAAAACAAAACAACCACAAAAAAAAAGATAACACCAAAAAGACACAGTAAAAATAGAATGTTCATCCATTGCCAAATAAATTAAGGCGCCAGTGATTCCACAGTCTAGAAGAGAACCTAACCGAGCTCTGTACGGGGTTGGTCAGAGTATAGATGATGCTATTTGCAGAGTTTGTTAGACTACACATACATCTGTACATAAGGTTACGAAGCACAGCTGCACAAGTTGGTACAATGGCATTTACAAACATATGACTGGCACTGCTCCATCGCGGCACCTTAAGCAGCATCCTCATGCCATCAGTGTATGCCACCTGACATTTATGCATACATGTACTGTTTTTTCTGTAATGCCGACACAGGTGTGCTGTACACATTGGAGGATAATATGCTTTAAAGAGTGCAGATTTTACTGATCCTGAGCACATAGAGAACCTCCGAAGAAGCATATTAGCTTGTACATATTGCATACAACGCTGCCTGTAAATGTCCCTGTCATCAGACAGGTCAGCGGTTATGTAATGTCCCAAGTATTTCACCTCCTCACTGACTTGGAGGATGTTGCCAGACAAAGTGAAGTCAGGGAAAGATAATTTAGTGTCCTCTTTGCTCCTGATAATCATGAAACAGTTGCTGCAGACCAGCACTATAGACTAGCCTGTATAAGTAAAGGTTGAATGAATATGGACAGAATATTACAAGATCATCAGCATACATTAGGTGGTTGATGGTTCTATTGCCAACCCAACAGCCAGTCCTGCATTGATTCAACAGCTTAGATAAATCATCCATATACACGTTAAAAAAGCAAGGAGACAAAACGCTGCCTTGTCGCACACCATTACTCACATAAAAAGATGATACAGATTTTCCCCATTTTATACACATAGACTGGTGAGCACACCAATACAAATCTTAGTCACAAACGATACAAAAATACCAAAAGAAGCGTTTGGCTTCATGAGTTTTTAGCAGTTTGTAATAAAGGAAAACATAAAAAGGCATAAAAATGATTAAATTTAAAAGGTATTGGTTGAACAACTAAGTATAAATTAGAAGCATTGACGCTCTGCACACCCACAGATAAGAAACAGGAAGAGGTTTGCATTGTTTCTAGTGTTAGTCGCAAACTTTGTTAATTTACCTTTGAATTATTTGTCTTGTTAAAACAAGTGGCTGTGACTGAGTGGTTAGAGCAGTCATCCTCCAATGCAAGAGTTGGGGGGTCGATTCCACCAGCAGTCACATGCTGAAGTGTCCCTTGGCAAGACACTAACCCCTCGTTGCCGCCGATGTGCGTCCCATCGGTGTATGAATGCGATAAAGCTCTGATTAGTCTCTTTAGAATGATTTGTAAATGAACGAATGAATGGTAAATGTGTCATGACTCCTTAAATGTGTACTTTTTCTGATGATACCACATTTTTCTGTTTAGGTGAGGATATAGAACAGATGTTGGAATTGATAAATGAATTTGTCAAGATACAAACTTGGTTTAAAATCAACAAATTATCATTAAATCTAGATAAAACTAATTACATGATATTCAGTAATAAAAAGAAAACTGTTGATGTTCCATTTAAAATTGAGGGTGTTGAGATTTGTAGAGTGAGTGAGGTGAAGTTTTTGGGTGTTATCATTGATGACAAACTGACATGGAAACAACACATAAATTCTGTAAGAATAAAAATAGCTAAATCGATTGCAGTACTGTACTGTACAAAGTCAGAGACTTATTGAATGATAAAGCTCTGTATTTGTTGTATAACACAATCATTGTTCCACACTTAATCTATTGTATTGATGTTTGGGGGAAAGCGTGTAAAACAATCACAAAGCCTATTTTTGTTTTACAGAAAAGAGCTGTAAGAATTATCACTAGAAAACATTACTGTCATCCATCAAGTACATTATTTTATCAACTGAAGTTATTGAAGTTCCATGATTTGGTAGATTATAATATTTTATCAGTTATGTATAGGGCTCAGAATAATCTTAAGAGGACAGAGATATTTGTAAAACCAAAATTCAGAACTAGTTTGAAGGGACGGTCTACCTCAGTCAATCCAGGGAATTAGATTATGGAATGGCTTGAAATTAAGTTAAAAATGCCAAGTCAATGTGTACATTTAAGAAAATTATCAAAACTAATTTGTTAAAAAAAAATATATATATATATATGAAGTAGCGTAATGTGTATTGTATTAGAAAATTAGAAAGAGTTATTCATTTTGTTCTGTTACTGGAAGATTATTATTGTTTGAACTGATTGTTTGAAAAAAAAAGGGGGCAGATATAATAAGATTTTTTTTCTTCTTTCTGCTACCTTTCATTTTTTTACATTTTGTACGTTATCATTTATGGGATTGTTTTGTATTGTGTTTTTTGTAAAAAAAAATAGAACAAATTTAATAAACATAAACATTTGTTCAATTATCTTTATAGAGATCTAGAGCGCTGTATGAATGGGCAAATGAGGCACAGATTGTGTTGTAAAGAGTTTTGAGGCACAGATTGCAATGTAAAGCACTTTGAGGATCTTGATAAGATAGAAAGGTGCTATATAAGCACAGTCCATTTAAAATTCTTGTTTTATTGTGCAATTCATTAAAATCTGTAGATTAATTTTAGCTAACTTTAGGTAAAACAGATTATGATATAGCAAACAGCATCCCGGGAAAACAAAGGAATCGTTCTAATATTCCATCTTTGTGGTGGTAGTGGTGGTGAAGGGTCTGGGGTTCCTCCCTCAGAAAATTTTGAAGAAAGTAGATGGGATTTCCTACATTTTGGTGGATTTTAACAGGTTGTTAAACATCTATGTTTACCTACATTTGTAAAAACTTCACTTCTGTCAAGATCCCACCCCGCCAATACGCCCCCTAACTTGATGGTTTTGAGCCGACTCTTTCCACTAAATTCACTGTCCTGCTCATTGTTGTCCAACTCCATATGTGAAATATACCAAACCATTTTATTTATAGAGCACTTAAAACAACGACAAGGCCAACCAAACTGCTGTACAAACAAACAAACAACAGGCAATAGACAACATACAAAATGATGTAAAAACAGAATACAGTATAGGCATAAAAATGTTGCAGATAATAAATATAATGACCAACCTGTGTGAAGCAACAGGTTCAAAACACAGATCGCCTGGTGTTGAAAGCAATGGAATAGTAGTGGGTTTTTAAATGGGATTTGAAAACCGAGAGGGAGAGGACCTGTCTGACGAGCAGAGGTAACTCATTCCAAAGTCTTGGGCCTGCTACAGAGAACGCCCTGTCACCTCTGTGTTTAAGACGAGTGCCTGGAACTGTTAAAAGTACCTGCTCTACTGACCTCAGGCACCTTCTCCATGGCCGCTTCCTGTGGGCTTCTGGCCGTGTAAGACTGCCTGGTAAGCCCAGCACTCCCCCCCCCCCACCACACTTTCAGGGACAGAGATTTTTTTAAGAGTAGAAGTATTACTTGAAGAGGCAGCTCATAAGTGGCTGTTATGTTTAAAATGAGTGTTTATGTAATTAGTTTCACTTTACATATCCAATATAAGTTTTATTCATTCAAAGCAGTCATTTGTTCATAACTTTATTATTAGTAAGCCTGAGCGTTACCAGATCCAAGCAAACAGTTAACAGAACACACCCTGTCTTATAAAATGAGAGTACCCAGATCCTGTTCCGGCAGTATCTGTTTCAGCTGAAGCTCTGGTTTTAACTAGCCTTTAGCATTTTACTACACCTAACTTTTAGTTTCGGAGGCTTTCATTTGATTGCATTATCAGCTCATTTTAAAACAACCACAAAATTCTTGCTTTAATTCATTTATTTGGACCAATTTGTTGATACCCAAACAATCACCTGAATTTGTCATTTGAAGTCTACTTAAACAGCCACACAGTGGATTTCTGCAGAGCTTTAAGTTAGTCCTGCAACATGAAGTTGTCTCATTCTTAATTAAAGTTTCATTTTACAACAGTAGGCAAGTAACCAGTTTATTTCTACAAACTTAAAGAAAAATTCCAGCAGGCTTCAAGCATTTTGTCCTGTTTGTGAGGGTCATGATGTTGAATAAATTACCGGTATCCCGTTGGCACCGTGTTCTGCTCCTGCTGGTCTTCTTTTTATTGTCATCGTTGGGAATTGTCAGTGATCCTTGATGGCAGAAAGTAGTTGATTGTAACAGCTGCTGCTCCAGCCCAGTTTTTGATTCATGCGCCGACGGCCTCGAGCAGAAAGAGCAAACTCATCTCTGTGGAGTGAACCGGTTCTGAAACATTCATGTTCTTGTCCCCTCATCGGCTCCGAAGTCACCTTCAGCGATCGCTTTTGTGCTCGAGTTCATGTAGAGGACACGACTGTGCTGAATAAGTTATAGCTTCTATAATTTACTCTCCTTCCTTTTGCAAGACGAGGATGATCTGGGATAAAAGTTGAAGCTCATTTAACAGAGCACTGTTTCACAGAAACCCAGCTTGAAATCCTCTAATAACCAAAGCATATGGCCAGCCCGAGTCACGTGACGTGCCACAGTTCTTCATGATGGCACAAATAACTGGAGTTCTAGTGACGGATCCCCGGCGAAGGCACTGGAGTAGACCGAGTCCAGCTGTAACAAAACTGTGACGGCGTTCTGGAGACATCTCGTTAATTTTCCATCATGGAGCCTTAAGATCTCACGTTTTCTGTCCCTTATGATGTGTGACAGCTGCCAACTCTGGGCTGTGGCACTCGCAGATTGACGAATCAAACCGTGACAGAGAGGAGACATTGAACGAAGAGGGGAAGAAGCTCTTTGATAACAGCTTTAGATTGTACCGTTTTGTTTTTGTTCTGCCGTTTTCTAAAAAATATATATTTTCCATACATTTATTATTTTGCCCAGGCTGGATCCAACTACAAATCCTTCTGTAGATGATTGAAAAGAAATTAACTTTGGACATGAAGGTGTTTTTAAGAACAGAGATTCTCTGACTTTCATATACCGTATTCGTCAGCGTATAAGTCGCACCGGAGTATAAGTCGCACCAACCTAATTATGCCCAATTAAATGGAAAAATCAACGTATAAGTCGCACCGGCCTATAGGTCGCACCTCACGTGAACTGGTGTTTTGCCCAAAATGGACTGGCTGCCAAATTGTTTGGAAGGACTTTTGACAAGATTATCACATAAAAACTACAGTATTTTGTTTGATGTGTCTTAGTTGAACTTTTCATTAATAAATGAACATAATTTTTGTATATTTTGTGTCTTTCATCATTTATCTTTAAAGATAAACACATAAAAATATATTTTTATTAGCTGACATTACAGTAAAAAACGTGTCTCAGTTTAAAATGATGACAGAAACAGATACTGTATTTATTTTATGGTTTTTATTTATTTATTCAAAACCATTGAAGTCTTCATCTTCTGTGTCACTGCACCATTTTTGGACCAGGCAGATGTCAACAGTGTAGGTACTGTAAAGGGTTTCTTAGCGCCCATAGCGGCCGAAACTGGTACTGCACCATTTTTGGAGTTTTTGACCAAAGTCAAATTATGACCAAAATATTGGAAAAATCGACGTATAAGTCGCACCGGCCTATAAGTCGCAGGGCTTAGAAATGTAGGCAAAAAGGTGCGACTTATACGCCGGAGAATACGGTACTGTAATTGGGTTTATCTCATAGATTCATTTGTAAATCTCAGTTTTTCAATATAAAACAGTAAAATATCAAATCAGAGCCATCGGCTTTTCGAAAAATGCTTCGCTGCGAAACTGAAATTAAATCAGGCACCAGAAATCTCACTTTTCAGCACAATTTTCTCCATAATTTCATTC
>JBBPBX010061915.1:0-20981 GCA_038048925.1 Garcialebias charrua | reverse complement strand
TATGTATATATATGTATATATATATGTATGTATATATATGTATATATATGTATGTATATATATGTATATATATATGTATATATATATATGTATATATATATGTATGTATATATATGTATATATTATATGTATGTATGTATGTATGTATATATGTAACAGTTGTGGACCCGTCCTGTCATAATCACACTCTCAGAGGCCAGTGGATTGGATGAAGTGGAACTTTACTGCAAAATGAGTGGTTCACAGCACAAACAAAATGTAGTTAGCTCCTCCACTGGTATAGCCATCACAGCAGAGAGCTAGACAGACTGTGTGAAACTTTTCTTAGAACAATTTCAGACAATACTCTTTTTAACATGTGATCGTATAGTGGTTTTAACATTAACATGGATTTAATGCAATCTGGTTTTAACCTTTTTTTTTAGCTTAACATCTTTTTTTATTAGTCTTTATAAATGAAATAAGAAATTAGAAAAATACAGACAGACAGCAGTCAAAATGAAATATTAAATTATTCTACAGCACCCTCTGGTGGTTCACAAAAAAATAACAGTTCACGTTGTGTCTTATAAAAGAAATAAAAAATTAGAAAAAGAAATACAGGCAGCAGTCAATATTAAATATTAAATTGTCCTACAGCACCCTCTGGTGGTTCACAAAAAAATAGCAGTTAATGTTGTGTCGTCATGGTAATGAACAACCGTTGCAGTATGACCGTTAATGTAACGGACTTAACTCTGAACATTTTATATAACACAATTAATTACTGTACATGCAAAATGAGTGGTTCACAGCACAAACAAAATGTAGTTAGCCCTCCACTGGTATAGCCATCTAGAAAAAGTAGCATTTATGAATTTATTATCTTATGAGCAACTCATATAAAACCAAACATGTATCAACGGTTATGTATCAACACAATGTTGATACATAACTGTGTATATTACAATAAACTGTATATTATGATACATTTCACATTAGCTTTGTAGCATACTTTATGATACTTTTGTAAAATAACAGGACTGTATGACTCACCACAGCAGAGAGCTAGACAGACTGTGGGGAACTTCTGGTTTTACGTCATATTTATAGCCAACCAGTAGAGGGCGCTTATAAACCACACACTGCAGGACAACTATGGTAAATGGAGCTTATTTATATAGCGCTTTCTAGCCCCCTGTGAGGAGCCCCAAAGCACTTTACAATACCAACCATCCACCCATTCATACACGCATTCATACACCGGTAGCGGCAGACTGCCATGCAAGGCGCCTTTCCAGTCCTACCGGGAGCAACTCGGGGTTAAGTGTCTTGCCCAGGGACACAACAACACATGGTGTGGGGAACCGGGATTCGAACCTCCAACCTTCCGATCGGGGGACGACTGCCATTACCATTACGCCACGGCCGCCCCATATAACTATAATGCCGGCTACCTAACAAATGCGTCAAAACGCTCCCAACGCACCGTGTTTGCTGCTTGTCAACAGATGTCTGTTCACACCGAACACGTTTGCAGACGCGCAGTGGGAGCAGCGTCTGGCTCCCTTCCTGGTCAGATTTGTTTTGTTTTCTGTACATTAGGCAGATAAAATCAGCTGTACGTGAGCCTCGTTACTACTTGAGTGGGTTTTCTACGAGCCGAGCTACAGCTCCGAAGGTCTTTATTGACATTAAAACTTTTTTTTATGTTTGGAGTGATACACTCGAGCAGACAGCGGCAACTGTAAAAATGCCAAGTTTCTTACCGGAGGTTGGTTTCTTCATGGAGGCTCATTGGGATAAATTTAAAAAGTCCAAAAACAGTCCTGTCGTTGTTGCGTCATGACATAACAGAGGCTCTCCCGATTGGTTGCTGCGATGCGTCGAGCAGCTACTCGAGATGCTACTCGACGCCTCGTCTGCTTTGGACGCACGCGTGCGTGGGAAAGAACTGCCGCGCGCTGCCACGTTGCTTGAAATGCTCAAAACGCGCCGCTCCTGGCCGCGCCTCCACATAGACTTTGCATGTAAAGTGGTAGCGTCGGCCGCCCGAAACGCGTTCGGTGGGAACCCGGCATAATACATATTTTAGCAAGAATTTCATCACTACAAAATAATCAAAGTGTTTATACCTGTTACATACACCCTCTGAAATTCTGCTAAATATGAAGAGTAATTCCTCAGACCAAACAAAAAGCAAAAAAAAATGGGTGTATAAAGGTAAAAGCAAACAAAAACTGTAATACCAACAAAACTGGGTATATCTGTCAGTTCAAAAACTCTCCCAAAAAGGAGTATATAGAGAAAGGAGACAATCAAGCTCCTAACTAAACACAGACTCAAAGGTGCCTGTTACACCCCTGAATTGTAAACACTGTTCCTGTAACCTCAAAAGTACTACTCAAGCATTATCTTGAATAGCATACACATAACCCTGTTACTTAAACCGAAAGTGCACTTGAAAAGAACTGAATCAGGGAACTAACTGACACAGCGGATAAAGAAGCCTCATCGACTGCATGGTCAGTCATCTCACAAACAAGACGTTTGGGGGGCTTGATTGACCCACTGTCCCTAAGAACATGACGTTTAGGTCGTGTGGAAGCAACTTGAAGTCTGGAACCTGGAATGGAAGTGTCTGAACAACCACCTTCCAGAGCAGTTGTTACAGGGGCATCAATGTCTAGAGGATTGTCAATAGGAAGGGCTAAGTCTGTGAGGACATTGTCAGGAGAGGACATGTCTGGGTAGACAGAGCTGGAAGGAACTACAACCACGTCTGGGGTCAAAATGTCTGGGCAATGTCGAGGGTCTTCCACATCGTCAACCACTGAGTGAGCAACATCATTGACAGGGATTAGATGTCTGGCTGGATTGGATTATGAAAATTTAGTGTTGGTGTAAATTTTCATACTTTTATACTACTATGCAAAAACTTAGGACAGTGTTACACTTTTACTATTTTATGCTTATGTTTATTAAATGTTTCAGTGTTTCAGTGTTTAAATGGTTACTGTTGCACCGAGGGACTGAGAGAAACGCAATTTCAATCTTGTGTATGTCCTGTACATATTGCAGTTCTGAGAATAAAGTTGACTTTGACTTTTTGATTGGATGTGGCAATCGTGAGATGGTCAGACTGGGTGGCATTGGATCTCTGGTCAAATGAGTCGCCATCTTCTGAAAGGATTCCATCATCGCCAGTCTGCATTAGCCAGTTGACTGTGCTAACATCACTGTCTTCCATTACGTCAGGTACATTAGGGTATAGACCACTTCCATGTGTAGCGGCATCACTGACAGAGTGCACAGATTTACAGTCTTCATCATCCTCGCAGGGCAAGAAGCTAACAGAGAGTAGCAGGTTCCTATGGACAAATCTCAAGGCCCCAATATACCTGTTTCTTTTGCCTCACGCCGCTCGGCGCCGTGGGAGCGCCGTGGGAGCGCCGCGGCAAAAGCCTTTGATCACGGGCGCGAGCGCGCCAAGGTCGGATTTTACTACGCCTACGCGCGCGCGTTGATAAAGTGCCTCGCGTGTCAGCAAATGACCAATCAGCGACCTCAATTTGTCCTGCTCTGCCCGGCTGCAGCTGCTCTCAGAGAGCTGCGCCTGCACAGAGTATAAAGAGCTGCCGGCACCGCAGCACACGCGAGTCCAGCGGCGTGAGGCAAAAGAAACAGGTATATTGGGGGCTTAACTCTACCTGTTAGAACATCCTTGACTCTGTAGACATTGATATCTGGCTTGACTGACACAACCTCATAAGGGGTAGACTCCCATTTGTCCGCAGTCTTTCGTTTACCCGGCACACCTCTGTTGGCGATTAGTACTCTGTCCCCAACAACGAGAGGTGAACCCTTGACCTTGCGGTTGTACAACCTGGCATGACGAGCCTGGGCTTTTGCACTGTTCTTCTGTGCAATCTGAGCAGCCTCATGTAGACCTCTCTTCATGTGAGAAACAAAGTCTGAGTAATTGACAACAGCATCAACAGTGAGGGCATGCTGAAACATGACGTCAACGGGTAGACGAGGGATCCTTCCAAACACAAGGTAGAATGGTGTGCAAACCCTGTTGTCTCATGCTCCGTGCAGTTATAGCAGAAAGTGAGTAGCTGCAACATTTGTGGCCACTTTGCTTTTGGCTAAGGGGGAAGAGACCTGATCATTTCTTCTAGAGTCCTGTTGAATCGCTCTGTGACACCATTCCCCATGGGGTGATAAGGAGTCGTATGGGATTTCTGTACTCCAGCCATATCTAGATGTTCTTTGATTAGCTTGCTCTCAAAGTTGGCCCCTTGATCCGAATGAATACGGCGAGGAAACCCATAAATGAGAAAGAAACCATTCCAGAGACGACGAGCAACTTCCTTGGCAGTCTGTTTCTGGTAGGGGAAGGCATGTGCCATCTTGGAGAAATGATGGGTCACAACTAACGCATCCACAGACTTGTTGCCTTGCTCAGCAGTCCAAAAGTCTATGCAAACTAATTCCATAGGTTCAGAAGTGACTATGTTCTTGAGAGGCGCACAGCTTTGCGGCTCAGGTGTTTTCCCTACTATGCAACGCTGACAGGATCGAACATAGTTCATAACATCACGTTCCATGCCGCTCCAGAAGAACCTTTGCCTCACAAGAGACAAGGTACGATGCTGGCCTTGGTGACCCGCTGCGTCATGGAGACCATGGAGAACTTTCTGCTTCAATGAGTCAGGCACTATGAACTGGAGGATCTTTCTGTTCATGTGGGGATCTTTCTTTGCCTTGTATAGCATGCCATTCTGAATGGTGAGTCTAGTCCAGTGCTTCAGCAGCTTAATCACACTTGGTGATTCAACAGCTCTTTCTCGTTTTGTAGGTCTCTTATGTCTTCGTACAAAGTACATGGCTCTGCTTATTGTGTCGTCGGCCTCCTGCCAATTGACAAGCTGGCTCTGTGGGAGTGTCAAGGACTGGTTTTCATCCAGCAGAAGATTAGGGTCAACACCGGTTCCCAATACATGACTCACACCTCCGTTGGACTGAGCATTGAGGACTCCAGCAACTTCCTCCGCTGAGATTGAGCCTCTCGAGTCTGTTGGTACTATGTCTCGGGCTTGCTCAGTCGACAACTCATCACCATCTTCTACAACAGCCTGACAGTTGTTGGACACTCTGAAGACATCCTGCACAATTCTGTCATTCACACCTTTGACTTGGTCCAACAGCGAGGTATATGGCTCGTTCACAAGGCGATGACCCATGCATGATTGGACAAACGGCTCACGGCTTAAGGCATCAGCAACGATATTCTTTGGGCCGGGGATGTATTTCAAATCAAAGTCGTATGCAGCGAGCTTCGCCACCCATCACTGTTCACAAGCATCAAGCCTGGGTTTGGTCAGAATATACGTCAATGGATTATTGTCAGTCCATATGGTGAAGTGTCTGCCTTTCAACCAATGGATGAATTTGTCACATACTGACCATTTCAAGGCAAGAAATTCAAGCCGGTGAGCAAGGTAGTTCAGCTGAGAGTGTGAGAGGGTTTTACTTGCAAAGGCAACTGGTTTGGCTACTTTTCCACCAGGAGGCAGTTGCGACAGGACGGCTCCAATCCCATCGTAGGATACGTCGACAGCCAGAATGAATGGGGCTTCGAAATCTGGGTGGGCTAGAGTAACACTTGTTATGAGGTCATGTTTCAGTGTCTCAAAAGCAGTCTGACAGGCATCCGTCCAGTCAGCAGGTGTCGGCCTCACCTGACCTCTCTTTTTGACAGGTTTGCGACCCCTCTTGTGTTTGGTTTGGGCATTCAGTCCAGCCATGAGCTTAAACAGAGGTTTTGCCTTTGCAGAACACGCTTAAATGAAACTTTGGTAGTACATCACCATGCCAAGATATGACCTGATTTTACTGGGGCAAGGTGTTTTCCCGTCTGACTCCATAAGATCAGTGACTTGGACATTGTTTATGGCTTTCACTTTCTCAGGGTCCGTTTGAACACCATCGTCACTAATAACAAGCCCAAGAAACTTCACAGTCCGCCTAAGGAAGAGGCACTTCTTGGGTGCGAGTTTAAGGTTATGTTCCTTGAGGCTGGAGAAAACCATCTGTAGGCGACGGAGTGCAGTTTCCTCTGTAGGTGCAAAAACCATCAGATTGTCGAAGTAGTACAATAAGCTTGTGAAATTCTCATCACCGAATATGTACATCATCATCCTCATGAACGTAGCCGGACTGTTGCACAGGCCCTGAGGGAGACGATTGTATTTATGAAGCCCAAATGGCAAGGAGAACGCCGTATATTTCTTGTCGTCAGGGTGCAAGGGTCAACAGGTTGACCAGCTTATAAAAGCCTGATGTCAGGTCCATTGTGGAGAAGAACGCGTTACCATTGAGCGTGGCCAGAGCGTCAGCTTGATGCGGCAATGGATAAGCATCCTTCACAGTTCTCGCGTTCAGCCATTTGAAGTCAGTGCACACTCTGAGGTCCCCATTCGGTTTCCACACCAAGACCAATGCAGATGCATACTCGCTGTTTGACTTCTGGATGATACCTCTCTCTTCCATCTCATTCAGTCGTTCTCAGTTTCTCGTACTGGCTCGTGGTATGCATCTGTAGGGTAAACGGAACGGCCTGTCATCGACAAGTTGGATACGTGAACAAACCCCTTAGCTTCTCCACAATCCATCTTGTGCCGTGAGAAGATTGACTCATACTGCACGATGATGTCAAGGAGCTTGTCTTTCCATTGCAGCGACACTTCACATGACTTCAGGTCAATGTCTTGTAGACCCAGAGACTCCAGTGCATGCATCATGTCCTCCTCTGACCTTGGCTGCACAACTTCGCTCTGCATACACTGCACGTTACACTCAATGTTGTCAGCTTTTGGCAGGTCCTCCACTGCAATACAGGGAGACACATCTTGTTCTACTGACTTGTCGTGGTGACGCATTTACGTGATGACATCACAGACATGCGCCATATTTGGTGTTCAACATGGCGTCAAGGAAAAAGCGAAGACGAAACCAGGTCTACTTGCAACACATGCAAAGCGTTGATTACAATAAAGGGCGGAAATACTTCTAACATGCAGAGAGAAGCATTTGACCACTCAGCATGAGGTGAGTTTGCACAAATGTACCGTCTTTAACACGCTGCTTCGTGACGCTGCTTCATGGTTGTGGAAGCGGAGCTAACAAACTCACGTCCTCCTCTGTTTTAAATGTTGCAGCACGTAACGTTAAACTCCTCCAGTTCCTGTCACTTGTTACTTTTTTGCTTTACTGCTTCGACTGTGTTGTATAAATAATCTCCATCTCATGTAATAACATTTAGCTGACGAGGATTGCCGGAGTCTGGCTGGCTCAGAGGCTGTTGCTAGCACACCTTTAGCTTTCAGGATGACGTTTTTCAACACAGACCTAAAAATGCCACCGTAGAAATGGGAGCAAAAACAAAAGTGTTGTTTTATATTTTTGTTCAGTGTGTTTCATTGTAGCCTCTTTCTGTTGTGAGAGCTTTTTTTGTTGCTCACTGTTTTTAATGGTGAATTTCTTCTGAAGCTGGCAGAGCTGGGAGAGAGTTGGGAGAGATGCAGAGGGAGAGACGCAGAGGGAGGCAAAAGAGGATGAAGATGATAACTATGTAAGTTTTGTTTTTTGTAATGAAAGATGATAGATTGCATGGATTATTACACTATTTATTTTAAAATTGAAACTTGTGAATTACAAGTTGTGGTTATGTCAATAATTTCAGATGCCTCCTGTAAAGCAGCAAAAAGAGACAGCCCTAGAAGAACTTTTTGAGGAAGAGGACAGAAGTCCAACTGTATAGAAGCCTATCACCCATTCCAACCATGGACAGCCCCTTAATAATGTTAATTAGGAATTATTTTTTCATAAAAGTTCTATTTTTGTTCTGGTGAAAGAGCATTAAATACTTCATGCACACAAATGGTGTACTATATTTTTTGCCTAACCCAATGAGAATTGTTAACAGAATTGATAAGGAATTGAATCGATAAATGATATCGATAAAGGAATTGGTATTGATAATTTCTCAACAATTCCCATCCCTAGTTTCAGCCCAGCTTTAGATCGCATTGGTTCAACAATCACTGTACTGCCTGCCGACATTACTGCTGATTCAGGTAACTTGCCCCAAACAAGGTGTTTGCTCTGTGGTTTCAGGGTCACACATCTCTTGACCTTAACTGTGTCCACTTTATCTGGAATGCAACCACCCCTCTGTATTTGATAGCAGTGACAAAAATTGGCAGTGGTCAGCTGTCTGGCCATTGTTGGGCGAGGAAACTAGCTTCCAGTAGCTGTCAGTGTTCTTTAGTTGGGTTAGAATGTGCTTGATGGCATTTCTGCCAAGGATAATTTGTTCTGTCTGGCCTGGAACAACCATTATTGGAATGACCATCATAAAAGACTACATCCATAAACCATGACATCAAGGTCATATATGTCTTTGGGAAAAACACGTTGTCCACCACAGTCTATAATAACATAATCATCAGCCGTGCTTCTTGTGATATCAGGACACTGTTGTAAAAGAAACTTAACAGAGGACTCACTGATTGTGCAGGCCATCGACCCACTGTCTAAAAGTGCTTTGAGGGTGGGTCCGTTCTGTATTGACACAGTTGTGTAGAACAGGCTGTCAGTTTCTACTATTCTTTGGGATCCCTGAAATATGAGTTTCTTGGATGGGGTCAATGTACTACCATACAACTCATAGAGGGATGCATTATCTTGCATTTCTGGTAACTCAGTAGTGGTGGGAGGTTTATTGGGTTTGTCTGCACTGTCCTCCCCTGGGCGCAGACCAGTCAGTTTTCTTGATGTTCTGGGGCAGCTCTTTTGGTTGGACAGTCTCTGCTGGAATGACCTGGAGCATAGCACTTGAAACAAAGCCTATTTTCTCAGTAATGTGACAAGGCACTGTGGCCATCGCTTTTGCAGATAATTTTTTCATTCAACCTTTATTTATACAGGCTAGCCTCGTTGAGCCACGGGGACTCATTTACAAGAGGGACCTGTCTCACTCACACCCAGGGTCAATTTAGAATTACCAATCAGCCTAAGATAATGCATGGCTTACCAGTAAAACCATCAATATAGTCTGTACCGTCTACAGGTCGCCTGGGTGGAGTTCGCCGTCTCACTTGCGACTGGTCTGAGGCTCCATGCAGCAGAACCCTCTCTAACATAGACATCACCTCTGCCAGAGAGACGTACTGTGTACCATGTGTCTGCGGGCGTTCCTGACCACTGTGTGTAGGGACCAGGCCATGGCTCACCTCCGCATTGTGCACGGTAATGTCCACGGTAGGGATGCACCGATCCACATTTCTCACTTCCGATCCGATACCGATACTTATTAACTCAGTATCGACCGATACCGATACTTTCCCGATCCGATACTGTTCAGGTATTTGACTCTGTATAATGGAACTTTTGCACCCAAACTATTCATTTTAACATTGTGTGAGATAAACCCAATGAAGACACTCTTAAGCCTTACAATAGGGAACCCCCTATTGTAAGGCTTAAGAGTGTCTTCATTGGGTTTATCTCACACAATGTTAAGAAGGGCAGTCACAGAATGTGATTGAACACAAGTGCTCTTTGAAACTGGATCGGAAAAGTATCGGCAGGTTTGATCCGATACCCGATACTTAAATAATGCTGGTATCGGATACCGATACCGATACTGGATCGGATCTGCCCCATCCCTAGTCCACGGTCCTCTCAAGATGTACTGAGGGAGTTTCTTTACAGCTCACTTCAGCGTGGTACTCATTCAGCACCTCCAGCGTTTCATACGCCGACTATTTGTCGATAGGTTTGGACCTGAAAGTGAGAGCCAGGTCTCTACAGGGACAATTCCTAATAAACATACGGGTCTGCTCTCTCAGGCAGTCAGAAGCCAAGTCAGCTGCTCTGTTTAGTCTCAGCCAGTAGTCATATGGGTCTTCCTGGTCTTTGGGTAAAGTCGAGTAAAAGTCTGCTAAGGGGACAACAGAGTAGAGCTAAAGTGTTTCCTGAGGAGACCATAAATTATATCAGGGTTAGCCTTAATGTAAGTGTTGCTATTTCTAATCCCAAAACTAACTACATCCTTAGCCTTTCCCTTCAAATGCATAAGGATTTTGTTTGCCTGTTCTTCAATCCTAACATCACTTTTCTTAATAAATGTTCTCATCTGATCTTCCCATTCATGCACTGTAATTGAGTCTGAGTCATTACCTGCAAAACATGGAGGTTCTTTGACTTTCCTTTGCATGACAACCTGAACCTGAGATACATCTGACACACAACCAGGCTGACCCTCACTACCCACTACAGTATGTGTGGTTGTAGAACTGGGAGCAACTGTGCTGTGTGGCTGCATGTGTGACATGATGCTGTCAGCCAACTGATATCCTATCTCCTGGATAACAGACCTCATCTGGGAAGCCGCACACTCAGAACTGTCACTAGCAGGAGTTGGTGTAGGTGTGACATGGGGCATAGGTGTGCTGGCATGGTAGTCAACAGGATTATGAACCCTGGGACCAGGAATTGCATCCAATGAGGGCATAACACCACTCTGAGTAGGACTATCAACAGAAAAAGGAATGGGAGTGGGTATACCCCTACCCCTACCAATACCAATGGGTGTGCCAAACCAGAAGCGGTTACCATGAGCAGACATCGTTCAGGAATTTGAAAATTAATACATAGTTCCCATGTGACGTCACATAAGAGGTATTTACGGGTTGTCCGCCATTTTGGTTGGCAGTACTTCCTTTCCTGACCACTAGTGGCAGCATAGGTTACTGGCTTGTAATATCAACCGGAAGGATTTGCCCTCCACATCATCAAGAATATGCTCCCATCACTTTTAGTCCGGTAAACCAAAATTCTATGTGAATAATTTTGCGAAACTGTGTGTGTTTGAACAGTTTTTTCAGTTTCTTGCTCCTCTGTTACTGTCTGTTACTGACGTTAGCTTAGCAACGCTATGCTAATGCTAACCTCCACTTCGTAACACTCACGGGAACAAGGTGTCCCACCCGTGTTTATCCTAGACTCTTTGTTGTTAGGAAGCTGCTTGTTAATGATTTATTTTGAACCTTTATTTACCCTGTGACATCAGGCTGACACACACACGTTAATGACAGATAAACTGTCTCAAACTGAGACAGGTAATGCAACAAGCAAAACTCACAACAAAGAGCAGATCCGAGAGCTGCTCAGAAAATGTCACGGTGTGATTCCACAAAAACAAACTTTGCATGAATAAAAACCTGTTGTATATAATAACTTTTTTTCTTTTTGTCCTCTGCAGCTAATCCTACTGATAGTGTGCTGGTGAAGCTGGTCCTGAGTCTGCTGCAGCTCTGCAAACTAGCTGAAGTCATCCTGGAGGAAATGACATTTTAGGTACACAATGTGTTACAGTTGTTTAAAAAATGTCCACCCTCTTTCAGTCCATTTCAGGCTTTAATGTTTCAAGACATAATAAAAATGATCTGGTCATTAACAGGTTCTCAAATGATTAAAATCTAAAGCTTCAATCATATTATCACAGATAAACTGTTATCAAGTTGCTTCACAAACAACATAAGAGGTTTAAAAATTACAGAAACAGTAACACACTAATGGTAAAACTATGACATTTACAGCAGTAAAATTATAATCAAAATGTATAAGTATAAATGTATATATAATGTATAAAAAAATTTATGTTCAGGACGGCCTGGTCTTACAGCTCAGCTCTCTCTTCACCACAATGGACCGGTACAGAGTCCTTAATACTGCAAATGCTGCACCAATCCGTCTGTCAAGCTCACGCTCCATTCTTCCCTCACTCGTGACCAGAACCCCACACTGAAGTTGACAGCCACACTTACCGGTACTCTGATAGCTGTTAGGTGCAACTGTATTTATTTTTTATACTTTGAGTAGCAAACTTGGAGTCTTATTTTAAACTTTGTGATGCAAAAAATGACAATGTTTACTAATCTTTTTATTTTTTTAAGGTACAGATGAGTGAATAGTTCGTAGACCCGGGTCCAGTCTCAGATCCTACGCCTGCATCCAGTCTCAGATCCGGAGGGGTTGGCTGCTCCAGTCGGATGGTCCCACATGACGAGAAATCTGTTCATTTGTTTAAAATCAGAAACTGCGCTCGGATGCATCATTCTTTGTTGAAGAGTGTTTTGATAAATCATTTCATTAAAATATATAAAATCACCCACAGTTCTCATATTGTATCCACCTTATTCCTAGCCCCCATGATGCCTTGCGCGAATTATGGGAACGACTTCCGCCGGAAGTGAGAGCAGCAGTTAAAGCCCAGTCTACTGGCTGTATTTTTCACGTTTGTTTTTTTTTTTTTATTTCTAATTAATTACAATGGTTACTTCGTGTTGGGTCAGTGGGTGTTCCTGTCGGGTAGACGTTTGTTCAAAGCGCAGTTTTCACTTCATCCCAAAAATAAGTAAACGTGAAGGATTTATCTCCATCGGACGAGCTGACAGCTGCCCCTCCTCTGCTCGGATCTGCTCTCGAAGACGTCGTGTTCAGATCACGTTTTCTCCGGTAAACAAAATATTCTACATAAATCATTTTGTGAAACAATTTCAGAACAATGTGAGAGTATAATTTTCTCTGTGTTGGAGCTGTTGTTGTTTTTTCTTCATGATTTAGCATTGTCTACTAGCTGTGGTTAGCTTAGCATGTAGCGTTAGCATCTGTTAAAGTATTTACTAAACAAATCTGTGGATAAATAATATAACTACATGTGTGTGTAATACATTTGCAGTACATACATATGCTGTGTGTATGTGTATACTGTATGCACACTATATATACAGTATATACATACATACTGCACATACATACTGTACTGTAGTACTGTTTTGATTGTAGGTCCCTGTTACTCTCATGTGAATAAAGCAGTGGGATGCTGTTTGTACAGAAAATATTCCATAACACAAGTTCATCTTTTGGTTATTACTACATTTGTTCTATTGAAATATTTATTTTTTCAGGAAGGCCTGCACACAAGTCACAGACTGGTCTCCCACGCTGAAGTTGACAGACACACTTACTCTGAGACGCAGGAGCAGAAGAACAAGTAATGACACAAGCACCTGGCACAATAATTCAAAAATATTAAAGTAAATCTAAGATAAAATTACTGAAATCAATATAAAATTGAACATTACAGTATATCTTTGTGAATGAGTAAAAAATGTAGGAGCAACTGTATTTATTCTTTCTACTTTGAGTAGCAAACTTGGTCTTATTTTAGACTTTGTGATGCAAACATGACAGTTTTATTCTTTTTTTAAGGTACAGACGAGTGAAGGGCCGAGTTCCATCGTCTTGGATTCCGGAGGGGTTTGCTGCTTGCGCCAGTCGTCCAGTGGTCGTCCAGTGGTCGTCCAGTGGTCGTCCAGTGGTCGTCCAGTGGTCGTCCAGTGGTCCCACATGATTAGGAATCTGTTCCAGTTTGTTTAAAATCAGAAACTGCCCATCATTTCTTGTTGAAGAGTGTATTTGACCTGGTATTTATTCTTGTATTTATTCTGCAGCCAATCATTTTCATTAAAAGACATCAAATCACCCACAGTTCTCATATTGTATTCAGTTTCAAATGTTTTTAGTTTATTCATTCATTCATTCAACCTTTATTTATACAGGCTTGCCTCGTTGAGCCACGGGGACTCATTTACAAGAGGGACCTGTCTCACTCACACCCAGGGTCAATTTAGAGTTACCAATCAGCCTAAAATTTATAATTATAGCTTTTATTCTTATCAATCTCCTCCTGGAGGAGGAACCACAGCAACGTGCATGTTTTTAAGTTTTGTACTTGTCAATAAAAAACTAAACTGGTAAGTTGCCAAAAAAACAATCACATCTAGTTTTTTTATTTGCAGTAGAACTTCTCATTAGACATTAAACAACGTATCTTATTGAAATAAAGAAGGTGAAACACAGCAACACCAAATGTACTTCAAACGCAGATTTATTTATAGAAATTATATTTTCACTCATTTGTTGCTGTGGTACATAACTGCACACAAACTTCTGGACCAACTGGAGCGTCATCCATCCCTGGACCAACTGGAGCGTCATCCATCCCTGGACCAACTGGAGCGTCATCCATCCCTGGAACTCACCTTATGCAGAAATATAACAGAAAGGAGGAAAAGAAAAGTACAGTATACAAACATTAGGGTTCATTTATGAACACACACAAACACACACACACCTAGATTATATATATATAACTAAACACACACACACATAGATTATATATATAAATAAACGCACACACACACCACACCTAGATTATATATATATATATAAATAAACACACACAAACACACCTAGATTATATATAAAAGAAACCCACGCACACACACACACCTATATTATATATATATATATATATAAACACACACGCCTATATTATATATAAACACACATCTATATATATATATAAATAAGCACACACACCTATATTATATATATATATATATATATAAATAAACACAACACACACCTATATTATATATACAGTATAAATAAATATACACAGACAGCATACATACAGTATATAGGTGCGTGTGTTTATTTGCCAGTTATGCACGAAAATATTAGTATCATTTAATCACTGACTACATAAAATCATAACACTAAAAGCTGTCTCTTAAATCATACCTGGTGTTCTCGATCCTCTGGAGGATACAGAGTCTTTTTTCAGGTGGTTTCTCGTAGCCCAGCCACAAAGAAGGATGCAGGTTTTTGTTTTCGGAGCATGTTCAACACACACTAGTTGCAGCCACAAATTCAGCTTCGTCTGATTATTCGTACAGCCACGAACAGCGCAACAGGTACCCGAGCTCCACAAGGACATCTTCGTGACAATATTAGCTCGAAATAACAGAAAACAGAACTTTAACAGAACTTCAACGACGCGCACAGATAAACAAGTAAACAACGAGGAGCCAATGCAGAAATTCTACTTCCGGGGTCAAAACGGAAGTAAGTCCCATAATCGCAAATACAGTGACACCCCCAAGAATAAGGTGGATTCAGTTTAAATTGTTTTGAATTTATAATTATAGCTTTTATTCTCAACTGTATCAGTCTACTACAGGATGAACAGCAACATGCATGTTTTTATGTTTTGTACATGTTAATAATTAACACTAAACTGGTAAGTTGCCAATTAAGAACAATCACTACATGTAGGTTTTATTTATGTGCAGTAGAACTTCTCATTATTGGACATTAAACAACATAACTTAATTATTGAAATAAACAAGGTGAAACTTGGTACAACTGTTTTATTCAAACTAAAGGTAAGCACACGTTCATTTAGCAATGCGTGTTTTCACAGCAACACCAAATGTACTTGAAAAGCAGATTCATCCATCTTTCATCCATCCAGCTTCATCGATCTCCTGGGACTCAGTACCTTACACAGAAATACAACACAAAGGGAGAAAACAAAATGCTTTCAGGGTTTAAAGCAATATTTAACTAATGGATTAAAAAGAGTTACCAAATTGTAACTTTTCACCACTAACTTTATTAACAAAGGCAGATCGTAGTGGAAAATAAATATCTGTGACATTTACTGAGAAACGTTAATACTATGACTGAGAAATAATTACAAATAATTTATTTTGTTAACACTAATTTAAGTATGAAAGGCAGTCATAGGCTAAATAAATAATGTAGTGTGGTGGACCACTAGGGGACTCTACTCACACCCAGTGGACCGGATGTTTTACCGGATGTTTTATTGTGAAAGGTCCAGAGGACCGGATGTTTTATTGTGAAAGGGTTGATGCATAAGGTGTGTTTTGGGTGCTTACCGCCAGAACTGTAGGAGTTGATTAAAGTGAAGTTCTATCCCGTCTTCTGTGTCGTCTCTTCATCACCTGCTACACTGGTGACCTCGTGAATTGAACATGTCGACATCTGACGCTCCAGCCAGCTCTCCTCAGATGTCCGCTGCTCCACAGGCGGCCCCGCTCGCTTTTTCGGTGGCCGTTAAAATCCCGGACTTCCGGCTGCACGACCCTCCGTCGTGGTTCGTCCACATCGAAGCACAGTTTGCTCTTTGTGGGATTTCTTCAGACGACACCAAATACTGTACCACTATGTGGTCGCCTCGCTGGATCCGCTGTCCACCCGGCGGGCAATGAGCCTGCTCCGGGACCCTCCTGCACACGGAAAGTACGCCGCCCTCAAGCAGCTGCTCCTGCGGCATTACTCACTCTCAGACGCAGAGCGCACTGAGAAACTTTTTTCCCTCTCCGGTTTGGGCGATGGCACAGCTCTCGAGCTCATGGAGAGCATGTTGTCCTTGCTGGGATCAGACGACTGTGGGTTTCTCTTCCTCCACCTCTTCCTCCGCCAGCTCCCGGCTTCAGTGCGCACGATCCTGGCCAACTCCCCGCTTCTGTAGCAGAGAGACTACCGCTCGCTGGCTACGAGGACCTTCGCGGTCCATGCGGCGGTCCCCGGATCTCCAGCAGCACCTCGGCTTCAAGCAACGCCCTCAGCGCCGGACGAGCCATCGGTGGTAGCAGGGGTCGTTACCCGCAGGCGGACAGGAGCCGCCTTTTGTTTCTACCACCAGCGCTTTGGCGCCAAAGCACGACGGTGCATCCCGCTGTGCAGCTTCAAGCCGCAGGGAAACGACAACGCCAGCGCCCGCTAGCAGCCGCGGCCGTTGGCGACAAGGAAAGGCTGCTTTTCATTGAAGACTCGAGGTCGGGGAGGCGGTTCCTGGTGGACTCTGGTTCGCAGAAGAGCCTCGTTCCCCCGACTGGCCCCGACGTTGCTAACAGACGTTTGATCGACGCGGTGTCCTTTTCGTCACTGCCTTGTGCGACGCGAGGAGCTGGGCCTTTAATGCATGCTAACTTTTTAGCTTCGGGTAACGTGTTTCAGCGTTTATTGTCTGAGTTCCCCTCGCTGACTGTTCCTAATTTTGCCAACACAAACACAAAACATGGGATCGAACATTATATCCCCACAACGGGCCCCCCGGTTTTCGCACGTGCACGCCGCCTCGATGCTACTAAGCTAGCAATCGCGCAGGAAGAGTTTGCTAACATGGAGCGTTTAGGCATTGTGCAACGTTCAAACAGTCCGTGGGCCTCCCCCTTGCACATGGTGCCCAAGGCAGACGGCAAATGGCGACCATGTGGGGATTTCCGCCGCCTTAATAACATCACAGAGAACGATCGTTATCCCATCCCCCACATCCAGGATTTTTCAGTGCACCTGGCTGGGACCTCCATTTTTTCTAAAGTAGATTTAGTACGGGGGTACCACCAGGTTCCTGTGCATGTGGAGGATGTCCCTAAGACCGCTGTTATCACTCCTTTTGGCCTGTTTGAGTTTTTGCGCATGCCTTTTGGTCTTAAAGGTGCAGCACAAACGTTCCAGCGGTTGATGGATTCAGTCTTAAGGGGATTGTCCTTCGTATTTGTGTACTTGGACGACATCCTCGTAGCTAGCAGCTCGGCTGAACAGCACATGTCCCACCTCCGTGAGGTTTTTCAGCGCCTAGCAGCACATGGCCTGATTGTAAATACAGTGAAATGCCAGTTTGGGTTGCCAGTCATTGACTTTTTGGGCCACCGCATTTCTGCCAGTGGTGCTGTCCCGTTACCAAACAAAGTGCAGGCGGTGTCCAATTTTCCACAGCCCCAGTCTGTTAAAGCGCTACAAGAATTTTTGGGAATGGTTAATTTCTATAACCGTTTCCTCCCCAGGGCAGCACAACTGCTGCGACCGCTCTATGGAGCGCTAAAAAAGAAAAAGCCCAACGACAGTGTTGACTGGACACCAGAACGCCTACAGGCATTTGGTGATGCTAAAACTGCATTGGCCACTGCTGCCCTTTTGGCCCATCCATCCCCAGCGGCACAAATAGCTTTAACAACCGACGCATCTGATGTTGCGGTGGGGGCTGTGTTAGAACAGCAGGTTTCCGGGGTTTGGCAGCCGCTTGCATTTTTCAGCCGTACGCTGCGGGACAATGAGCTTAAATACAGTGTTTTTGACAGAGAGTTGCTGGCGCTTTACCTGGCCACACGCCATTTCAGGTTTTTCCTGGAGGGCCGCCAGTTCACTGCATATGTTGACCACAAACCCTTGGTGTTTGCTATGTCGAAAATTTCTGACCCCTGGTCTGCTCGCCAGCAACGCCACCTCGCAGCGGTGTCTGAATTTACTACAGACATTCAGCATGTGGCTGGAAAATCCAACGTGGTGGCCGACTGTCTCTCCCGGGTGCTGATCTCTCCCGTGTACGTTGGCATCGATTTTTCTGCTATGGCTGCGGACCAACGTAGCGACGCAGAAATACTCGAGCTCCAGTCCGGGCCCACAGGCCTCGAGTTGGAGGAACGGCAGGTGAATGACGGAGGTCCTCTCCTGCTCTGTGACGTTTCTACTGGCAGGCCCCGCGTGGCGATGCCGCGTTTTTGACTCCTTACATTCCCTTTCTCATCCAGGTGTTAGAGCCTCTGTGAAACTGGTCAGTTCAAAGTTTGTTTGGCCCGGTCTGCGTAAAGCAGTTAAGGAGTGGGCAGCAGCGTGTGTCCCATGCCAGCGTGCTAAGGTCAACAGGCACACCAAAGCACCTTTGGAACCCTTCTCCATTCCTGGTCGGCGGTTTGATCATGTGTATGCAGACCTGGTAGGTCCTTTGCCTCCATCACAGGGTTTTACACATCTGCTGACTATGATTGACCGGACCACCAGGTGGCCTGAGGTGGTTCCTCTGACATCCACAACGTCTGCAGCGGTGGCCCGGGCATTTTTGTCTATCTGGGTTGCGCGTTTTGGCCCCCCTTCAGACATTACATCGGACAGGGGCCCTCAGTTTGTTTCTGAGCTTTGGTCTACCATGGCCAAGGGTCTGGGGACTAACGTTCACAGGACCACCGCTTACAACCCCCAAGCTAATGGTTTGTGTGAACGGTTTCACAGGTCATTGAAAGCTGCACTTCGTGCTGCATTGACCGGTGACAACTGGATTGACCGTCTTCCCTGGGTTTTGTTGGGTTTACGTACCGCAACCAAAGAGGACCTGAGCTCTTCCCCGGCTGAACTGGTTTTCGGTCAGCCTGTGCGCGTCCCCGGTGAGTTTTTACCTGAGGTACCCTCACCACAGTTCGCTCCACCGTTGCTCCATTTTTCATCTCAGGAGGGCTCTTTTCGTGTCCCTGGCCCGGTACACCATTGTTTACCGCAGTCATTTGTCCCTAAGAGTCTAGAGTCCTCTAAATTTGTTTTTGTCAAACACAATGCACACAGGACACCACTACAGCCTTTGTATGATGGACCATTTCGGGTTCTTCAACCAGGTCCAAAACACTTCCTTTTGGATTTAGGGGGTCGTACTGAGACAGTCTGTATTGATAGGCTTAAACCAGCTCATGTTATGTCAGATGATCAGGTTGTTACGGCCCAGGCTCCTCGCAGGGGCAGACCTCCATCCACGTCGCTAACGGACTGCTGTCCTCCTTCCAGAGACTCTCAACAACCAATGGAGCCTGACTCTTCTGCAGGCCCTCCTCGTCGCCCTCCGCTTCATCAGACTGATTACGCAGGGCCGTTCTGGTTGTTTGATCAAACCTAAAATGCTGGACTAGTGATGGACCTTACTGGGTGTTCTGGGGGGGCGTGTGTGGTGGACCACTAGGGGACTCTACTCACACCCAGTGGACCGGATGTTTTACCAGATGTTTTATTGTGAAAGGTCCAGAGGACCGGATGTTTTATTGTGAAAGGGTTGATGTATAAGGTGTGTTTTGGGTGCTTACCACCAGAACTGTAGGAGTTGATTAAAGTGAAGTTCTGCATCCCGTCTTCCGTGTCGTCTCTTCATCACCTCCTACAGTAGTAATGTGAGAAATATCAGCCATCCTTACTAACAAGCTCATCAGTTAAGCTGAAATAGCAACAATCTTTAAAGTAGCACAGATTAGCATAGCCGATGTAGCTTTTACTAAAGTACACATGGCTGATATTTACTGTGGCACAAGTTACGTGAGTTTAGCACGCAGTAAACAACACCAATCTTACTTTAGCAAAGACTTGCTTAGCTGCTGTAGCTACAAGGGACATTACGTGTAATCACTTACTCTGCCATTCACCAGAACTGTTATTAACATGAAGATTTGGACGTCCTTCACAACTCTGTTACTGGATCTTAAGTATCCATCCATGAATTTAAAGCTGCGAATCTGCTCCGTTGTGGGCAACGATATCAGTAACTTCTTGGTGACAACTTGTTGCCCTTCTCCACCAGGGGGCAATACCGCTTCGTCTGACATTTATTCCTCCAACTCACAACTTGTTGCCTTTCTCCACCAGGGAGCAGTACCGCTTCGTCTGACATTTATTCCTCCAACTCAACTCCAACCACTGTGCCTTGGTCAAGAGTAGCTCTGGTTGCTCGCGTCGGTTTATCCTACTAAAATGGCAGAAATTCCAGAATTCTAGAATTCTAGTCACGTGTGTGGGAACTATGTATAGACATCCATAATGCATGTTGGTGATCCATGAAATCACCAACTTGAAAAATATCAAAATAACAAAAGAAAATCCAAAACTTGTGTGGGACACAAAACTTCACTGTGTCACACTGTACAGCAATATTTGTGCACTGCACTATAATGCTACCATGTCAGGTGCGAGCTTGAACCAAAGAACACTGCAAACCAACGCCTCCTAGAAGCAATACAGCAGACAGGACGGCTACAGGTTCGATGTGCTTGATTGAAGTCCTGAGTCACGGCACCATTGTAACAGTTGTGGACCTGTCCTGTCATAATCACACTCTCAGAGGCCAGTGGCTTGGATGAAGTGGTACTTTACTGCAAAATGAGTGGTTCACAGCACAAACAAAATGTAGTTAGCTCCTCCACTGGTATAGCCATCACAGCAGAGAGCTAGACAGACTT
>JBBPBX010061914.1:0-12227 GCA_038048925.1 Garcialebias charrua | reverse complement strand
TACTGTTACACCCTATTTGTTACCGTCTCTTTTTGTCTACTCTAGTCTACAGAAATATGCGGAACATCTTTACCCCCCTTCTGTCCATTTTGCTTTTGACAGGATTTAGGCTTCTTTGGCTTTGTTGATGTAAATATTGTCTAGTTAGGAGTGTAGGAGGATCAATTGTCATTTGTCATCTTCGTTTAGTAAAGCTTTATTACAAATGTCATGAATTTCTCTTACAATGTTAGCTTCTCTTTGTTTACTGAGTTGACTTGAAATTTGACAAATTAAATTTAAATTTGAGAATTATATTTCAATTGATCCCACTTCACTCTATAATTTGATAGTGACGAGTCTTTGTTTAAATCAACGATTGTTCTTTTTATGTCCTGACAAAAGTGGTCATGATTAAGGAGATTCAAACTGAATTTCCCAAATCCTTTGGTGTGCCTTTGTGCATTTGTAGGAGTTAAAGTGAGTTTATTAATGCAGTGATCAGTAAGTGGTGCAGCAGAGTTAGTAGAGTTAACTTCTAGGCCATGTGTAATATCTAATACAAGCCAAAAGTTTAGGCTAGATTTAATTGTTCCATCTGGCTTTAAACCAGTTAAAAATGTGTGCCTCTAGATGTAAAGTGTGCCATGTATCATTCAACTTGAACTCTTCACAAAATTCAAACAAAATGGAGTTGTAATGATGATTTTGCATCTTTGATGGACATCGATCAAGCTATTTGTCCATTACCATATAATGATCTCCTCCAAAAATAATTTATTACGTCCACAAGGAGCATAGCATATTGATAAGGACACAAGACAAAAAGAAGGTTTAAAAAGTTTATTTTTGTTTAAGTCCTGGGTAGGGATGGAAACCGAGAACCGGTTCTGTTAGAGAACCGGTTCTTAAAAGTCCAATTCCATGGAATTGTAGGATGCTTGTCTTAACGATTCAGCTTATCGGTTCTGCAGACTCCTGGTGGTGACGTATTTAAGCGCTGACATCACAGACATGCGCCGCGCCCGAGTGGTGGTGGCGTGGTGGTGTCTAAAAAAAAATATATATTTCTTAGCTGACTTCATAGCAGACGTCCTTCTGAGCTTAACGAAATGTTCAAATCAGCTGGATTAAAAAAAAAGTTCGCGGAATTTTAGGCAGGCGCCAGGCGGGTCAAACCGGACGCTTTCTTTCTTTAAATTTAGCTAAATAAACGCTTAAAAAATATATTTCTTAGCTGACTTAATAGTAGACGTACTCTTGAGTTTAACGAAATGTTCAAATAAGCTGGATTTAAAAAAAAAAAGTTCGCTGATTTTTATGCAGGCGCCAGGCGGGTCAAACCGGACGCTTTGTTTCTTTAAATTTAGCTAAATAAACGCTTAAAAATATATTTCTTACCTCACTATAGCAGACGGGCTCCTGAGCTGAACCAAATGTGAAATCAGCTGGATTTAAAAATCCGCGGTGTGGTTTATGAGTGGTATCTTGCAAACAAAGATACCACTTTGGCCCCTCTTCCTCTTCACTCTCTGAGTCCTCTGCTGGCTGCTGCCTACAGCGCCTCTTAAGCGGCCGAAACTGGTACTGCACCATTTTCGCCAAAAATGAAAAACGAAGAATCAGAGCGAAAAATGAGTCTAAAAATATGGGAAAAAATCCATAAATAAATTCTTTATGAACACAAATGGTTTACTATATTTTATTACCCAAATGAGAATTGATAACAGAATTGATAAGGAATCGAATCGATAAATGACATCGATAAAGGCATCGATATTGATAATTTCTTATCAATTCCCATCCCTAGTCCTGGAGGCTGCGGGCGTGGTTCATGCAGCCAGCTCCTTTCTGGGGAGAAAAAACAACTAAAAACAACAGGAGTTCACTTTCAGGTTCCCCGTGTCCCAAACAAAAACAAAGTGCAAATAAAAGTTGGACCTAGTGAGCCGGCTAAAAAGAATAAATCGACACCGAAAGGGGGCCAACCCCTCTAGGGTCGTCGAAGCCCCTCCCGGCATCGAACTACCTGTTTAAACACCCAGCTCTAAGGTATCAGTAATCGAAAACTGGACTACCGATCACACCAGGTCAAAACCTACTTAAAAACAGTACCAAACAGTCAGTGCTCACAAAACTACTAAGCCCTCCATGGGCAACCAAACACACAGGCTGCTAGGTTCACTAGAGCCAGACTGAGCACGCACCTGCACATAGCACATAACTCCTTCAGGAGTAACACCCAAGTGGCGAGGGGCGGGTGGAGAAGCACAAACCTCCGCACCCTGCAACAGATCTCTGCAACCAGCCTATTTATAGGTTGGCTCCACTGAGTGATCTAATTAGGACTGAATACATTCAGGCTTTAAAAAGGTGTTAAACAGTACGGCCAGTTTGGCAGCCAACATAAACAAAGCATACTGGGGTTTATACTGGTGAAGATTCTCAGTCATCCAGGACATGATAAAATCAAAACAGGCGTTCAATACAGAAACAACTGGACTTTATTTGTAACAAGAAGACGTTTCGCTTCTCATCCGAGAGGCTTTCCTCCAAATAAAGTCCAGTTGTTTCTGTATTGAACGCCTTTTTTGATATTGGGGTTTAAATAATAATGTGCCCTGGCACATAACAATTTCACAGTTTACATATATTTGAGACAAGCCTTTTAAAGCATTGCTCAATTCTGTAAAGGTTTTTTTTTGTGACCGTTGTAACTATATATTACTGTATTATAAAACAAACTTCTAAATTTGCATCATTCACCACCAAAAGTTTACACTATAATTTGTTATGAATATGCAAAAACAGTTGTTTTTATTGGTAACAATTAAAAGTTGTTGGTTTACTTTCAGACATTTACAAGTACAATTGAGGCAGTTTGTCTCACAATGGCTATGGATGGATATAAATTCAAACTTAGTTCATGTGAACACTACATGCTCTTGTCAATATTTAATTATTTTTTTTGCATTACTGATAAAACAGCTTGACAAATCTCAGGAAAAATCATGTAATATTGGATAATTTTCCTCGATAAATGACCAAGTATAATCTATAAAAGCTAAGTCTTGTCCTCTGGACATTCAAAAAACAAAACAAAGCCAAAAATTTGTAGAAACGTTTCGTCTTTCGTCCGAAAGACTTCCTCAGTCTGAGCAGCTGTATTAAGCTCAGTCTTATAAATAGCACCCTCTCACAGTGGATCAACCAGTTGGCTGATGACAGCTGAAACCAGCTGCTCACATGATCAAGGAGGACCATCAGCCTAACGATGGATCGTTAGCACCCTGATGGTTGTTTGCTATTCACAGAGGGCTGAGTGATACTAGCAATAACAGCATTGTAAGAGGGGGACAGTTGAACCCGGAGGCCTCCACCTCTGTTTAATGATGGACGGTTTCTTTTCACAAAGATGGCCTCCTTTACTCCTCTCTCAAACCATCGTTCCTCTCTATCAAGGATGTGAACATCTTCATCCCTGAAAGAGTGACCGCTGGCGTGGAGATGAGTGTAGACTGCAGAGTCCTGACCTGATGATGTTGATCTTCTGTGCTGGGCCATCCTTTTGGCCAGTGGCTGTTTAGTTTCCCCGATATAAGACTGATCACAGCCCTCCTGACACTGAACAGCATACACAATATTACTCTGTTTGTGCCAGGGGACTGGATCTTTAGGATGAACCAGTCTTTGCCGTAATGTATTTTGGGGTTTAAAAGCCACTGGGACGTTGTGTTTAGAAAATAAATGTCTCAGTGTCTCTGAAACTCCTGCAACATACAGAATGATCACTGGTCTGGGTCTGGGTTCCTTCTTTTCACCTGATGGCTGGCTGGAGTCCTGTTTGGGTTTCTTCTCTGCTTTCAGGAAGGCCCAGTTAGGATATCCACATTTCTCTAGAGCCTGTTTTGTGTGTGATTTCTCCTTCTGTCTGGCTCCTGAGTTAGTGGGGACGCTGTCTGCTCTGTGATACAGAGTCCTGATGACTCCTAACTTGTGCTCCAGAGGGTGATGGGAGTCAAACTGTAAATACTGGTCTGTGTGGGTGGGTTTGCGGTACACCTCAGTTTGCAAATTTCCTCTATCAGAAACTGAGACCTCACAGTCCAAGAAAGCCAACCTGCCATTTTTTACATCTTCTCGTGTGAACTTGATATATTTATCCACAGAGTTGATGTGATCAGTGAAATGTTGGACTTCCTGAGATTTAATTTTAACCCAGGTGTCATCCACATACCTGAACCAATGACTTGGTGGTCTCCCTGAAAAGGATGTCAAGGCTCTCTTTTCTACCTCATCCATGTACAGGTTGGCAACAATAGGAGAAATTGGAGACCCCATAGCACACCCATGTTTCTGCCTATAATATTGCTCCCCATATGTGAAGTAGGTTGACTGAAAGTACAGTTTCAAGAGTTGACACAGTTGCTCTGTGGAAAACGTGGTCCTGCTGTTCAGAGTGGTGTCTGATTTTAACCTTAAACCGACCACCTCTACTGCCTCATCAACATGAATGCACGTAAAGAGTGATGTGACATCAAAAGAGACCATTGTTTCATCAGTCTCCATGATGACATCCCTCACCTTATCCACAAAGTCCATGGTGTTCTGTATGTGTTGTTCTGAGCTGCCAACTAAAAGGATGAATACAGATGCCAGATATTTGGAAACATTGTAAGTGACCGAGTTAATCATGGTAACAATTGGTCTTAAAGGTACACCTTGTTTGTGGATTTTGGGTAAACCTGGTGGATTGGGTAAATCCACAAACAAGGTGTACCTTTAAGACCAATTGTTAGCATGATTAACTCGGTCACTTACAATGTTTCCAAATATCTGGCATCTGTACTCATCCCTTTAGTTGGCAGCTCAGAACACCACATACAGAACACCATGGATTTGTGGATAAGGTGAGGGATGTCATCATGGAGACTGATGAAACAATGGTCTCTTTTGATGTCACATCACTCTTTACATGCATTCCTGTTGATGAGGCAGTAGATGTGGTCTGTTTAAGGTTAAAATCAGACACCACTCTGAACAGCAGGACCACGCTTTCCACAGAGCAACTGTGTCAACTCTTGAAACTGTACCTTCAGTCAACCTACTTCACATAAGGGGAGCAATATTATAGGCAGAAACATGGGTGTGCTATAGGGTCTCCAGTTTCTCTTATTGTTGCCAACCTGTACATGGAGGAGGTAGAAAAGAGAGCCTTGACGTCCTTTTCAGGGAGACCACCAAGTCATTGGTTCAGGTATGTTGACGACACCTGGGTTAAAATTAAATCTCAGGAAGTCCAACATTTCACTGATCACATCAACTCTGTGGATAAATATATCAAGTTCACACGAGAAGATGTAAAAAATGGCAGGTTGGCTTTCTTGGACTGTGAGGTCTCAGTTTCTGATAGAGGAAATTTGCAAACTGAGGTGTACCGCAAACCCACCCACACAGACCAGTATTTACAGTTTGACTCCCATCACCCTCTGGAGCACAAGTTAGGAGTCATCAGGACTCTGTATCACAGAGCAGACAGCGTCCCCACTAACTCAGGAGCCAGACAGAAGGAGAAATCACACACAAAACAGGCTCTAGAGAAATGTGGATATCCTAACTGGGCCTTCCTGAAAGCAGAGAATAAACCCAAACAGTACTCCAGAAAGCCATCAGGTGAAAAGAAGGAACCCAAACCCAGACCAGTGGTCATTCCGTATGTTGCGGGAGTTCAGAGACATTGAGACGTTTATTTTCTAAACACAGCATCCCAGTGGCTTTTAAACCCCAAAATGTATTATGGCAAAGACTGGTTCATCCCAAAGATCCAGTCCCCCGGCACAAACAGAGTAATATTGTGTATGCTGTTCAGTGTCAGGAGGGCTGTGATCAGTCTTATATTGGGGAAACTAAACAGCCACTGGCCAAAAGGATGGCCCAGCACAGAAGATCAACATCATCAGGTCAGGACTCTGCGGTCTACACTCATCTCCACGACAGCGGTCACTCTTTCAGGGATGAAGATGTTCACATCCTTGATAGAGAGGAACAATGGTTTGAGAGAGGCGTAAAGGAGGCCATCTTTGTGAAAAGAAACCGTCCATCATTAAACCGGGGTGGAGGCCTCCGGGTTCAACTGTCCCCCTCTTACAATGCTGCTATGCTAGTATCACTCAGGCCCTGTACACACGTGGCCTGGTGTTTGAAAAACGAATATCTGCGCAAAATAAATATCTCTGTACATACATGTTCGGATATTTAAAATGTTTGTCTACATGTCCCCGTTTATTTTCACCACAGAGCGTTGTAAAGAATATGCCGAACCCATAGGTGGCAGTGTAGTGCAGTCACAACCCTTCAACCCAGCCACAACTTCCTGTTATTATATATATTTTTTTTCTCGTTCGTTTGTGTGGACAGACCGCGAGGTTGGACTACTATTAAATACCGTGTTGGAGTACAAAGTTAATAAAACGCAGGAAAATGTCGACTGGGAATCATGTCTGACTGGGAATCATGTCAGAGCAGGTATGTTGACATTTTAGCCCTTTTTTTTCGCCGAGCATTATGTGACGTCGGCGTCGCTCCAGCTGGAGCAGAAACCTCCAGTTCTGAAAGTCCACACGCAAAGTCGAACGCGAAGAATGCTCAAATCTCCACTTTGGTCAGATTTTTTTATTATTTGTTTATAGTTACATCAACCGGAGTTCACGTGTGGATGAAAGGCTAAACCGTATGATAAACTATTCGGTTTTACTGATATCCGGCTACGTGTGTACAGGGCCTCAGCTCTCTGTGAATAGCAAAAAACCATCAGGGTGCTAACGATCCATCGTTAGGCTGATGGTCCTCCTTGATCATGTGAGCAGCTGGTTTCGGCTGTCATCAGCCAACTGGTTGATCCACTATGAGAGGGTGCTATTTATAAGATAGTGGGGCGGCCGTGGTGTAGTGGTAATGGCAGTCGTCTCCCGATCGGAAAGTTGGCGGTTCGACTCCCGGGACCCGCACCATGTGTTGTTGTGTCCTTGGGCAAGACACTTAACCCTGAGTTGCTCCCGGTAGGACTGGAAAGCACCTTGCATGGTAGTCTGCCACCACCGGTTTATGAATGTGTGTAGCATTCAATATATGTGTAGCACTTTGAGATTTTCAGTAATGAAAAGTGCGTTATAAATTGAATTAATTATTATTATTATTATTATTATTATTATTATTATTATTATTATTATTATTATAAGACTGAGCTGAATACAGCAGCTCAGACTGAGAAAGTCTTTCGGACGAAAGACTAAACGTTTCTACATTTTTTTTGTTGCTTTTTTTTTGTTTTGTTTTTTAATGTCCAGAGGACAAGGCTTAGCTTTTTTAGATTTTTCTACCTGGATTATTGAGCATGCATCAGTGGACCAAGTATAATCTTTTGTCTCATTTGTTTAACTGGGTTCTCTTTATCTACTTTTAGGACTTGTGTGAAAATCTGATGATGTTTTAGGTCATTTTTTATGCAGAAATTTATAAAGTTTTAAAGGCTTCACAAACTTTAAAGCATTGCTGTATGTGTGAATTTAAAGTTATAATTGTGCCTGATGTTAACGTTTTCTGTGGTCCCTGCAGATGTTCAGCAGATGGTTCTGATTAAAGAAGCTCCTGAAGTACAGATGCTTGGGGTGGATCAACAGGATCCAGAGACCCTCAACATAAAGGAGGAAGATGAGGAACTATGGACCAGTCAAGAGGGAGAGCAGTTTTGTGTGAAAACAGAGACTGATGACCCCGGGTTTGCATTCACTGCTGTTCCTTTGAAGAGTGAGGAAGATGAAGAGAAACATCTATTTTTACAGCTTCATCAGCACCAAGTAAAAGAGGAAGATCTTCCAACCAGCAGTTCAGCTGACCAGATGAAAGCATCAACTGGTGGAGAGGACTGTGGAGGAGCAGAGACTACCAGGAACCCAGATCTAAATACTTATGGAGATGATTGCAGCTCTTCAGAGACTGAAGTCAGTGAGGATGATGAAGGTGATGATGTGAATGACTCTGACTCTCAGCTAAAAGACTTATCAGACTCTGGGTCAGAACCTGAAGATGGTGACAAAGACTGGAAGAAGAGCAGAGCTCCTGAGTCAGGCGTAAACACTGTCAACAAATCTTGCAGCTTCACTGAGCATGGGAAACAATTTCACAAGACAAGTCAGTCAGTGATGTCTTCAAGTTGTTTGGTTGTCAAGGAATGTGTTGAAGTGAAGAAAACTGGAGGCTCAGTCGAGAAAAGACAGTCAAGACAGACCTCATTTAGTTGTAAAGACTGTGGAAAAAGATTTAACAGAAAGGGTTATCTAAACAAACACGTGATAGTTCACACTGGACAGAAACCATTTGCTTGTGATCTTTGTGGACAAAAGTTTGGACAGAAGTCACATTTAAACACACACATGATAGTTCACACAGGACAGAAAGCATTTGTTTGTGATGTTTGTGGAAAAAGATTTAACAGAAAGGGTGATCTAAAGTTACACATGATAGTTCACACAGGACAGAAACCATTTGCTTGTGATCTTTGTGGACAAAAGTTTGGACAGAAGTCACATTTAAACACACACATGATAGTTCACACAGGACAGAAAGCATTTGCTTGTGATCTTTGTGGACAAAGGTTTGGACAGAAGTCACATTTAAACACACACATGATAGTTCACACAGGACAGAAAGCATTTGTTTGTGATGTTTGTGGACAAAGGTTTGACAGAAGTGTGATCTAAACTTACACATGATAGTTCACACAGGACAGAAAGCATTTGCTTGTGATCTTTGTGGACAAAGGTTTGGACAGAAGTCACATTTAAACACACACATGATAGTTCACACAGGACAGAAAGCATTTGCTTGTGATCTTTGTGGACAAAGGTTTGGATATAAGTCAGCTTTAAACACACACATGATAGTTCACACAGGACAGAAACCATTTGCTTGTGATCTTTGTGGACAAAGGTTTGGATATAAGTCAGCTTTAAACACACACATGATAGTTCACACAGGACAGAAAGCATTTGTTTGTGATCTTTGTGGACAAAGGTTTGGATGAAGTCAGATTTAAACAACACATGATAGTTCACACAGGACAGAAAGCATTTGTTTGTGATCTTTGTGGACAAAGGTTTGGACGGAAGTCAACTTTAAACACACACATGATAGTTCACACAGGACAGAAAGCATTTGTTTGTGATCTTTGTGGACAAAGGTTTGGACAGAAGTCAAATTTAAACAAACACATGATAGTTCACACAGGACAGAAAGCATTTGTTTGTGATCTTTGTGGACAAAGGTTTGGACATAAGTCAAATTTAAACAAACACATGTTAGTTCACACAGGACAGAAAGCATTTGTTTGTGATCTGTGTGGACACAGGTTTGGATATAAATCAACTTTAAACACACACATGATAGTTCACACAGGACAGAAAGCATTTGTTTGTGATCTTTGTGGACAAAGGTTTGGATATAAATCAACTTTAAACAAACACATGGGGATCCACATCAGAGAAAAGCAGTTTAACTGAATAATAACCTTTGTTTTGTCTTTTTTAATTTCATATAAAATAATGCATTCCTTTCAGTAATGTTTTTTCTTTGTACCTTTATTACCAAACGTTTGGTTTTTATATTTGACCACTAGGTGGTGCTTTGATTTTTATATGAGAGCTTCTGTAAAAATCTAGTTCAACGTACACCAGAAGAGGTACATCTTTCATGGTTAGTCACTGAGGAGTCCCGTCTCAACGGTGGACGACAGGTGCAAACAAGCTACACACAGCTAAATGCACAGCAAACAGTTAAAACGTGCTGCAAACACATGAATAATCCTAACTCCTAAACAAAAACAAATGCAACAGAAAAAAAATCTTCAATCACAGAAAATAGATGAAGAAACACACAATAAAAAAATAAAACATGACATGCTGCAAATACCAAAAACACCAAAACAACTGAAAATAAGATGTGCTAAAAACAAAAAAAAAAAAAAACATAAGTACACAGACCACTAGGGGGGGCTTGTCCACCAAGTTACATTGGACCAGACCCCCTGTAAATACATTTTAGCTGAGCTGCCACATTCTAAATGCGTAATACTTTCATATTATGCAAGGTTACATAACATGTCTCAAGTAAAGAGAGGTTTTGGTAATGTAAGGAAACAAGAAGTAGCTGCTGTTAAAAGTAAAGTAAGGCAGAACATTAAACATTGGCAAGACAATGGCTTTAAATTATGTAATTTGCTATTTCATAGGAAAACCAGAGACAGAGTATGATAAATATGAAAAAGAAAGCACTAGATAATTTTGCCACAATATGAAATTGGAAATGGTGAGTAAGGTTATCAAAACAAGCAGTAAGTCCAGCTAAGATGATCTGGCACATTTGTAAGATCTGCCAATGTATAGTAGAAATACTACACTCTAAAAACTGCTGGGTTAACAACCCAATATGTAACTTAGTGCTGGGTCAAATAATTGGACTGAGCCAACTCTGGGTTGTTTTACCTCAACAGGGTTGGGTTGACCAGCTTCTGTAGCCGAGGATCAGACCGCCAGGGTCCCCACCCTCGGCCACCACCCATTCCACAATGCACCCGACCCCTTTGGCCCCTCCCACAGGTGGTGAGCCTATGGGAAGGGGGACCCACGTCTCCTCTTCGGGCTGTGCCCGGCCGAGCTCCATGGGTGAAAGCCCGGCCACCAGGCGCTCGCCAACGTGCCCCTCCTCCGGGCCTGGCTCCAGAGTGGGGCCCCGGTGACCCGCGTCCGGGCGAGGGAACATTGTTTCCATTTATATTATTCATCATAAGGGGTCTTGTGGGCTGCGCTTTGTCTCGTCCCTCACCTAGGACCTGTCTGCCTTGGGTGACCCTACTAGGGGCATAAAGCCCCTGACAGCATAGCTCCTAGGATCATTGGGACACTCAAACCCCTCCACCACGGTAAGGTGGCAGCCCAGGGACGCTCACGTGGGCAATGACAGTGAGACCTGGAGGGGTGTGGTTGGGAGGAACGGCCCCCCTGATCTGAACCCGAGTGGTGTTCTGTTGTTGGACTTCTGTGCTCGTCATGGATTGTCCATAACGAACACCATGTTCAGGCATAAGGGTGTCCATATGTGCTCTTGGCACCAGGACACCCTAGGTCGTAGTTCGATGATCGACTTTGTTGTCGTCTCATCTGATCTGCGGCCGCATGTCCTGGACACTCGGGTGAAGAGAGGGGCGGAGCTGTCAACTGACCACTACCTGGTGGTGAGTTGGCTCCGATGGTGGGGGAGGATGCCGGTCAGACCTGGCAGACCCAAACGTATTGTGAGGGTCTGCTGGGAACGTCTGGCAGAGTCTCCCGTAAGACGGAGCTTTAACTCCCACCTCCGGGAGAGCTTTGAACACGTTCCGAGGGAGGCGGGGGACATTGAGCCCGAGTGGGCCATGTTTCGCGCCTCTATTGTCGAGGCAGCTTATCGGAGTTGTGGCCGCAAGGTTGTTGGTGCCTGTCGTGGTGGCAACCCTCGAACCCGGTGGTGGACACCGGCGGTGAGGGATGCTGTCAAGCTGAAGAAGGAGTCCTATTGGGCCTTTTTGGCCTGTGGGACCCCGGAAGCAGCAGATAGGTACCGGCAGTCCAAGCGGCATGCGGCTCGGGTGGTTGCTGAGGCAAAAACTCGGGCGTGGGAGGAGTTCGGAGAGGCCATGGAGAATGACTTCCGTACGGCTTCGAGGCGATTCTGGTCCACCATCCGGCGTCTCAGGGGGGGAAAGCGGTACGCGACCAACACCATTTATGGTGGGGATGGCGTGCTGTTGACCTCAACTCGGGATGTTGTGAGTCGGTGGGCGGAATACTTCGAAGACCTCCTCAATCCTACTGGCACGTCTTCCACTGAGGAAGCGGAGCCTGGGGACTTTGGGTCGGGCTCTCCAATCTCTGGTGCTGAGGTCGCCGAGGTGGTTAAAAAGCTCCGCGGTGGCAAGGCTCCGGGGGTGGATGAGATTCGTCCTGAGTTCCTTAGGGCTCTGGATGTTGTGGGGTTGTGTTGGCTTACGCGACTCTGCAATATCGCGTGGACATCGGGGGCAGTTCCCTTGGATTGGCAGACTGGGGTGGTGGTTCCCCTATTCAAAAAGGGGGACCGTAGGGTGTGTTCCAACTATAGAGGGATCACACTCTTAAGCCTCCCTGGTCTAGTCTATTCAGGGGTTCTGGAGAGGA
>JBBPBX010061912.1:0-20981 GCA_038048925.1 Garcialebias charrua | reverse complement strand
ATAATGTTTTTATTACTATGATTGAGAACATTCTTCCCCTCTGGCCAGGGAACAAAAAGCCCAAAACATAATCAAAACCATCTCCCAAGACACAATCTTATGTCAGCCCATGAACCATATGTTTGTGAGTGCTGTGCTGCAGCTGGTTGCAAGAACACATCCTGCACTCTGTGAACTCAGCTGAGATGAGAGGAGTATCAAAGCAAGCAGATAACACAGGCTTTGGCTTTTTTCTGACTGGTTTTCATGCATATACATCTATGTACTTTGTATATTTATATACAGTATAGGCTATATGTTATGTATGTAACTTGTCCTGAAATCAGACCTTGCAAGTAAAAATACTAGTGAAAAATCTTCTCCTGCCATTGGGTGTGGTTCTTTTGGGTGAACAATGTTAGTAAGAGAGATTTTATCCAACAAAAGGGTTAGCTAATTGTTCAAAGTTAGGCTAGGAGTTAAAAGTAGCAAAAGGCCATAGTTAAAAGTATGATAGCTGAAAGTTAAACGCAGATAAGAAGATATAAACTAGGGCAAATCTGAAGCAAGTTTCTAAGAGAATAATCTGTTTGAAGGAGATAAAGAGACTTCAATGTGTTTCTCTGGCCGTGGCACAGTGGTAATGGCAGTCGACCCCCAATCGGAAGGTCGGAGGTTCGAGTCCCGCATCCGTCCACCATGTGTCGTTGTGTCCCTGGGCAAGACACCTAACCCCGAGTTGCTCCCGGTAGGTCTGGATAGCGCCCTACAAGGCAGGCTACCACTAACGGTGTATGAATGTGTGTATGAATGGGTAGATGGCTCGTATTGTAAAGCGCTTTGGGGCTCCTCAGAGGGGGCTGGAAGGCGCTATATAAATAAGCTCCATTTACCAATTTTTTTTATTTTTATAAATGAAGTTGAATATTTCGAAAAGTATAAAAGTTGCAAAAACCACATCACTGCATTCCTCTCCTGAATGAGTGGAGCATTCTGGTTTATGAATGGCTAAAATAGCACAAAGTATACAGAAGTAGTTAATGTCAAAAACAGCAAAATCAAAACAAGAACACAATCATGTTAATGGTGATTCAGCATAAATAAAAACATTTAAAGCTGCAGAAGTTGAATACTTTATCCTCTTAGCTCAGGGGTGGGCAATTGTTTTTTCCATGGGGCCACATGAGAAATAGAAAATATTGTGGGGTGCCGGGCGAAATGACATAATTCAATACTGCATATTAATAGTATTTCTTTATTAAAAGCAGTAAATATCACTGTTTAGACAAACTGGTAAAAGTATTAGTTATGATTAATCAACAAAATAAAAAGCATGAGTGGACATTTTTGAGGGCTAACGTTGTCTTGTGACTTGACAACAATGCAATCATGCACATTGCGCATGTCTTGATTTACATATTGCATCATTTTGTACGTGAATTTTAAAAAGACATCAAAATTAAAGCAATGCAGTCCACAAATGAGGTAAAATTAGAAACTATTTTTTTGTTGTAACTCCCCTTACGGGGGCCGGTCAGAGTCAACCAAAGGGCCGCATGTGGCCCTGGGGCCTTACAATGCCCAGGTCTGTCTTAGCTGGACATATTCAATTTTTATTAGTTACTTTGATGGACCTAGACTAGAGGAAGCTGCTCTAATGCTGTTATGCAAGTTAATGAAGAGGCAATTAGTTTTCCAGTGACTAATCCCCATCACAGGAGGACAACAACGTACTGGCCTGGCTCCATGTGATGATTATCCCACAACAGGAGATAAATATGATAAGATGATGCAGTTATGTAACAGATGAGGCCAGCTCACTAATCAGCTTTAGCTTTGGAGACAAGCAACTATGGAACTTCTTTTGCTTTTATATTACACTCCAATTACTGTATATAGTACATTACTGCATTCCTTTGCAATTCAAAACAATTCACAAACTTAGAGTTTATGTTTATAGATCAGGTATTTTAATTCATGTAAGTGTAAAGCATGCAAAACAGTCATTGTTGCATTAGATAGACAGTATACGATTAAATCAGAGAACAGCGTTCTCTAAAAAGTGGATCTGGATCTGATCAAAGATGGAAATGTGGAAAATATTCATATAAAACCTTGATTATAGCTGTAGTTTGAACACTTTGCTTCTTGCAACGTCAAAGTTAGTTTGTATCTGCATGGAGCATTGAATAAGTTGAAGTAAGATGAATACCGGTATGTGAACAACACTTTCTTAACTATTCACATTAAATAAAAATAGCAAAGCGTGAAAAAAAAAAAACATGTACAGTTGCACAGTTCACAAGGGACAGTCATTATTGCTTTGTACATTTATAACCCAGGAGACAACCTTGGCAACCAAGGAGGTATAGAACAAAACACAACATTATGGCTGACATGATATGAAAGGTTGTTGACTTGTGAGCAATTATGCTAAACAATGTCCAGTATTCAGTACAGGAAGTGAACAAAAGATACATAAAATGCCACAAAATTGAACAAAAGATAAATAAAATGCCATAAAAATGATTATGAAATGGAAAGATGAAAACCCTATGATCAGGTCTGTGCTGCCTGTGAACGTACCTCAGGTTGGACCCTCCTGTTTCTGCCCCAGCAGCAGCCCTGGAGGAAGCTAATACCACAGCAGCCAGGTGAGGTCCCGTCTTCCCACATTGCACATCTTCCCCATGCTGTCACGACCACACCCCGAACACCACCTCAACCTCTGGGAACCATTTTCAGCCAGAGGGGAGGGGATTGTTCAGCAGATCAAACAGACACCCTCTGGTTGAAAAATGAAAGATGCCCGGTTTGCAAAAGTTTCGCTCCTCGATTCCACTTGATCAGTTCTTCGTCCTCACAAAACCTCAAGGCCGTGAACGTCGCTCATCAGTCTGCTGAGTTTCAGGTTCAGGAGACAGAACTTTCTGGGATTCCTCGCATCTCTCCTCTGTGCTCAGAACTGTCTGCATCATTTATTAATATAAGGTACCATCCCAGTGCCTCTGTTTATTCAGCTCTGTGCTCTTCCTGCAAAATGTTTCTTCTCTGCTCCAGGATATATGGCACACCGCCGACAGACAGCGAGACGATGCTTTTGCTGTAATTGGTATGAGGCAGTGCTCTGCCAGTGACGTATGGACGAGACTCAACTAGGGACCTATCCTGAGCTGGAGACAAAGCAGCAGAAGTCTTAGTTTCCTGTAAAAATACCTCAAGGAGCACAGGATAGGAGGATGACTAAACAGACAATGAGAGAAAGGCACCGTATATGAAGATGCTTCCAGGTGAGCTCTTTATGGGGCCGAGGAAGTCAGACAGGGCGGGGGTTTCTGCACTAATAGGCCTCCCACGGGGTTCAACAGACACCTGCAACGTTCCACACTTGCCACTGTATCCTAGAGACAAAGCCACTGGGATGTAATATCCTCCACTTTTTTCTCCTTATCTGCTCTCACCATCCTTTTTGCCCTTCTCCTCATACTTTAGGGCTGCCACAGCTCCCCATGGGATGCTTCACAGACTTGCTGACAAATAGCTCGCCCCATCCTAGCCCTGGCTTCCTGCCTGCTGCACACAGCAGCAGAAAACAGAAAGGCAGGAGCTGACGCTAAGGTTCATGCCGCGGGGAGCAAAGTCTTTTAAATACTTCTCTTCTCTGGTTTCTTCATTGCACGTTGACTAGAAGATGACTAAATACCTTTCATCTGTTTCACCTCAGGTTGTTAGGAAGATTACGGCACATTATGTTGTTTTCACAGCAAATGAAACTTTAGCAAGAAGCACAAGCACCTTACAGGTTCCATCCCTCCATACCAAAAATACAATCTGTAAATCACCGTGTTTCAGTGACAGGAAAAATGTTGCTATTTCTGTAGCTTAAAGCACCAGGGTACTGTATTTCATTACTGCCCTGTCAGCCCGTTTGGACACTCTGTAAGCAACAGAAGTACAGTAGCTATTCTGTATTCTTTGCCTTGAGTTTTTACCTTATAAAACAATTAACGTCACATTCAAAGAATCATCTCACTCACAGCAGATGCCCATTCAGTCGTTTCTCTAAGAGCCATCAGGCAGATGTGTTTGGACATGCTATATCAGCTTGGATAAGCCTTCTGCTGGGCCTGTGGCAGGTGTCACATGAGGCTAACGGAGGAAAGGTGAGCTGGCAGCCCAAACAGACAATGTCCGTGTCTTTTGTCAGAGTGAAGGCAGTTTGACCTGGCTGGAAGCTGTGCTGCACCATTTGCAGTTTTAGAGGCACAGCAGGCTTCTTACAGCGTGTCACCATGAGATATAGGTCAAGCTCACACATTGACACAAACACACACTCGTGCACATGCCAAGACAAACAGGTGATTATAGGCTCAATTGCGCCGGACACATGCGATGTTGGTGCTTGGTGTGTGATGAAGCCAGGATGACAAAGTGTTTTTGTTTTATTGACAGCTATCGTTGTAGTTTTTAAATTAATTTTAAATTAATTTAAAATTAAGCAGTCTTTATTAATGAAGTTGATTAAAACTAAGAAGGGCTTAGGCTTAGTTCATTCAGAAGAAACAGACCCAACTAGGTTTTCAGTAAAAATGGTCACTATTGAGTCAGAGTCAGAGTCAGAGTCAGAGAGTCAGAGAGTCTTTATTGTCATTTGCACCGCATGTGGTACATGAGATGAAAACGAGATTATGTACACGAGGTCCCAGTTACATCCAACAACAAATGAAAGAGAAAAACAGTAATAACATCTAGAACTAACTAAGAAAAGCATCAACTAGTAATACACTAAGCCTAATATAGTGGGAATAAACAGCAGCACGAACATGAGTTTGTATGAGCAGATGGTCACAGATGAACACAGATGAACACAGCAACAAGAAAACAGATCAGCATCAGTATGATGTGATATTTTGCAGTGTTTATTTTTTATTTTATTTTTATTTATTCATGAGTCTAACAGCCTCAGGGTAGAAGCTGTTCCTCAGTCTAGTGGTTCTACATTTGATGCTCCTCAACCTCCGTCCTGAGGGGAGTGGGGCAAAGAGTGAGTGTGCTGGGTGAGTGAGGTCTTTCATGATGCAGGTGGCTCTTTTCCTGCATCTGGAGGTGTAAATGTCTGTGATGGTGGGGAGACTGACTCCAACAGACTTCTGTGCAGCCTTCACCACTCTCTGCAGAGCTTTCCTCTCTTCAACTGTGCAGCCTCCATGCCACACGTTGATGCTGGAGCACAGGATGCTCTCCACTGCACACCTGTAGAAGGAGGTGAGGACTGGGCTGCTCAGACCAGCTCGTCTCAGCCGTCTGAGGAAGTAGAGTCTCTGATGACCTTTCTTGATCAGGCTGGTGGTGTTGTTGCTCCAGCTGAGGTTATCATTCATGTGTACACCCAAGTATTTGTAGCTGGAGACCACTTCCACTGCAGACCCACCTATTTTCAGTGGGGCATGGTTGTGTTTGTTCCTTCTGAAGTCCACAATCATCTCCTTTGTCTTCTTCACATTCATGTGAAGATTATTCTCTTTGCACCAGCTCTCCAGGTGTTCCACCTCCTGTCTGTAGCTGGACTCATCATTGTTTGTAATGCATCCCACCACCGCTGTATCATCTGCAAACTTAACAATATGACAGCCTGGAAGTGTGGCTGTACAATCATATGTGAGCAGAGTGAACAGAAGGGGGCTCAGCACACATCCCTGAGGAGAGCCAGTGCTGAGGGTTATGGTGGAGGAGGAGAAGTTGTGGATCTTCACGGACTGTGGTCTGTCTGTTAAGAAGTCTAGTATCCAGTTACAAATAGAGGGGCTTAGTCCAAGTGTAGATAGTTTGTCTATCAGAGTTTGGGGGATCATGGTGTTGAAGGCAGATGTGAAGTCCACAAAGAGCAGACGCACGTATGAGTCTTTCTGATCCAGGTGGGTGAGAGCAGTGTGGACCACGGAAGAAATGGCGTCCTCTGTTGATCGGTTCTCACGGTATGCGTATTGATGAGGGTCCTCATTGATGTTGACGGTTGCCTTGATGTGGGACATGACCAGTTTCTCAAAACATTTAGCGACTATCGGGGTGAGGGCCACTGGTCTATAGTCATTCAGACCAGTCACTGTGGAGCTCTTTGGGACTGGGATGATGGTCGCGGTCTTCAGGCAGGTGGGAACTAACTCCAGTGCAAGTGAGGTGGTGAAGATGTCAGCCAGCACCTCACAGAGCTGGTCCGCACATTCCTTCAGAACTTTCCCTGGGATGTTGTCTGGTCCGGTTGCTTTATGAGGATTAATCTTTCTGAGACTGCCTCTCACTTCTGCTGCGGACACCCTGAGATGCTCTTCATCTGGTGATGAGGTGAGTCTGGTGCTAGCAGGTCTGTTTGGATCATCAAAACGTGCATAAAACTTATTGAGGGCATCAGGCAGAGATGGGTCCCTGGGGCATTGTTTGTTTTTGCCTTTGTAATCTGTTATGCATTTAATACCCTTCCACATGCTCCGTGGGTCTTGTGAGGTGAACTGTCCCTCGATCCTCTGTGCATACGTGGCCTTGGCCTTCTTAATGCCATCCTTCAGTTCATTCCTGCTTTTCCTCAGCTCCACTTTATCTCCTGACTTGAATGCAGTGTCTCTGGCTGCTAACAAGGCGTGAACTTCTCTATTTAACCAAGGTTTCCGGTTCGGGTAGGATTTCACATATTTTTTTATGGATACATTCTCAGAGCATGTACTGATGTAACCCAGGACTGAGGAAGCATACAGTTCCATGTCCACTGAACTTCCATCAGTGGCCGCTTCCCTGAAAACAGACCAGTTTGTCCTCTCAAAACAGTCTCTCAACAAGGGGGAACTATCTTGAGGCCAGATTGTTATTTGTCTTTGTTCCGGCTTGGACCGCCTGAGTGGAGGGAGTTCTCTTGGCGCCAGGATCAGAGACTCGTGGTCTGAAGATCCGAGCGCTGGGCGTGTCTTCGCCGTGTATGCCCCCTTTACATTAGGACGACTGATTCAAGACTTCAAGCGTTAAAACAGGTTTAAAAGTAGCTGTTTACTTAGATTCTTGGGGGTAGACAAAGCTAAAACAAATTTCATCCAATATATTGGTTATCGCTATCGGCATTAACTTGGGCCTCCCAATATCGGTATTGGTGATACCCAAAATTTTCATATTGGTCGAACTCTAGTCTGTTGTACTTCGTACTACATTTAGCTACAGTTTTGCTTGTTTAACGTTAGCATAATTTTAGCTAGTTTTCCAATTTTACCTTTGGCATCTATTTAGCTACTGTTTTGCTTACTGTATTTAGCATTATTATCGGTTTAGCTAATTACAACTACAGCTGTAATAGGCAGATTTATTCACTACAGTCTCACTGACCTGAGTGTTACTTTTATTTTATATATATATATATAATGACTTATAAAAAATGTATTACAGGCCGACTCGTCAATGTCAAAACAGCTAAAGTGTCCCGAGGGACAGAAGTTCAGGGATGGGGTTGACTGGTCTTGGTCTCAGAACCTTTTGCGTCAATATCAACAATTTCAGGTCAGCATCTAAAGTGCTTCAGTGTGGGGTACCGCAGGGGTCCATCCTCGGTCCCCTTCTTTTTTCATTATACCTGCTGCCACTAGGTGCTATTTTCCGCAAACACAAAATAGCCTTTCATTTCTACGCCGATGATTGTCAAATTTACGGTATAATTTTTTTTAAACAAATTTATGGTATACTTCAGTAGGGCTGAAGTATTACACGGCATGAACTTCCTGCCTTTTTCTCACGACGCCAACAAGAGCTGAGTGGATGAGGAAATGAGGGGGGGGGGGTATTGTTGCCAACTTACCACTTTCTGTTTCTGCTTTCCTGTAGGAGGAGGGGGAGAAAAGACAGTGAGAGTGTCGTCAGTAGCTGCAGCTACAGAAGAAATAAAATAATAATAATTCTGGATTCTGCATCAAAGGAAACCTATCAAAGATAACGGATATAATGCAAATACTGTAATAGAGTGCATCTATAGTCCTAAGGTATATTCACAAAGCCACATGAGAGCAGTTCAGAGTGAGGGGGGTCATAGTCTTGTCGGTGGGTTCACTCTGTGGTTAGCCCCAGTCTCAGTGCGCCTGCAGTCCTCAACTGGAGGAAGAGGAGGATCATGGGAAAAAGTACCACCAACTCTATGCAGTAAACTTAAACTCTACGTGGAGACACGGGAAGGCTTTAGAGTCTTGTTCTGTCTAACAGCGTTGTGGTTCAGGACATTTGGGTTTGGATCGGGCGGATTATTAACGGACCCCCCTCCCCCTGCTCCAAGGTCTCACCTGCGGAGGAAATGAGTGGTCGGATAGAGGCAGAGACCTCATCCTCCACACTGGAAGAGGAGTTTCCCCCAGACTTACTGGAAAAGACAAGAGGGGATAAAAAGAGACAGAGAAAACATGGTGGTATTAATGCAGAAAACCACTAAATTAAACTAATAATTTACCGTGGCTCGTTACGGTTTTATCACCACGAGGGTAGAGTATTTAATTCCCAGAAAAAAACACCTGAACCACACGTTTTAAATCCGAACAGTGAGAGATGTTTATAAGTTAAAACACTCGTTAAAATATTAACCTGCCATCGATTTATTTGTATCTTTACAAACAGGTGTTAAAGCATTAAAACTAATGGGAAGAATTCAGCGTATATCCTTTTTTGAATCAGATTGTTAGTTAATTATTTGACTTTTATAATTATAACCTGACTTGGACAGAATGGTGGCAACAAGAAACAAAAATGCAGATCAATGAATTATAGATTTGACTGATTAAAGGGATCTAAACTACATGCACACATTAGCCTTAATATGTTATTTCTCTGTTCTACTGAAAGATGTTTGTGACATGCAAAAACTAATTACTTAATTACTTAAAAAGTATATATGTGTATTAAATTTTTCACCTAGGGACGTCACTATAACTTTACAGGTGCAATGCATTCTGGGGCAATGACATCAGTTGTAGTGGAGACTAAAACGCAAATTTATAAAAAGTTATAACATGACAATAGAGTTATATTTTGTATTCATTTTGAGCTAACAACAAAAACATTAGCTCTAGAGCTAATTTCATATATATTACATCTGGAGCTAACACTTAGCTCTGTAGCTAACAACATATAATTAGCTCTGGAGCTAACACTTAGCTCTGTAGCTAACAACATATAATTAGCTTTGGAGCTAACAATTAGCTCTGTAGCCAACAACATATAATTAGCTCTGGAGCTAACACAGCGCTGTAGCTAACAACATATAAGTTATATTATCTCTAGAGCTAACACTATTAGTTATGGAGCTAACAACATATATATATATTAGCTCTGGAGCTAACAATATTAGCTATGGAGCTAACAACATATAATTAGCTCTGGAACTAACACTTAGCTCTGTAGCTAACAACATATAATTAGCTCTGGAGCTAACAATTAGCTCTGTAGCTAACAACATATATACGTATTATCTCTGGAGCTAACACTATTAGTTATTGAGCTAACAACATATACAGGTAGTCCCCGAATTACGAGCGCTCTGATCTACGAGGTTCCAGACTTACGAGCTGGCGAATTTTTGGAAAACACGCAAAAAATACTGAGTTTTCATGTGTTTTTTCACCACAGTTAGTTAGTTAAGCATATGGACACACGTTTCCGATCATTTTTATGCACTCATAAGCAGTTTTTGGATGAAAATAGAGTGTTTGTAGTCGCGCTAGCGAAAACCGTTCCAATTTACGAGCGAAATTCCGGATTTACGAGAGACATGGCGGCCGTTCCAAATTACGAGATTTCCGGTTTACGAGCGCCTCGTTGTAACGGATCTCGCTCGTAAATCGGGGACTACCTGTATATATATTAGCTCTGGAGCTAACACTATTAGCTATGGAGCTAACAACATATAGCTATGGAGCTAACACTTAGCTCTGTAGCTAACAACATACTGTATATATTATCTCTGGAGCTAACACTATTAGCTATGGAGCTAACAACATATAATTAGCTCTGGAGCTAACACTTAGCTCTGTAGCTAACAGCATATAATTAGCTCTGGAGCTAGCTATGGAGCTAGGCCTGTCACGATAACAAATTTTGATGGGCGATTAATTGTCTCAAAAATTCCAATAATTCTCAGTCGGGTCATCTGGACAGTTTCTTTTTTATAGAAACGTTTCACCATCTGGAAGGCTTCATCAATCAGAGGAGTTCCAGTTAACTGTTTCCCCACCAAGCAGTGGGGAAACAGTTTATCTTCCCCTCCCACCAAGGAAGTCTGTGGACCTATCAGAAGGACCCGGCTGAATAAACATTGTGTCATCATTTCAGGACTCGGATTCTCTCTGGCGCTGTTCTAGGTCGACCTCGGCACGAGAGTGTTCATTTGTCAGAACTCCTACAGCGCCTCTGGAGTGTCCTTGACACAATCACCGTTCTTGTCTCCTCCACTCCCCTGCAGAATGCCTACGTCACTATGTGCCTATGTGTGGGGTGGTTTTTTTCAATATCAGGGTCTTTCTCCTCAGCCAAGGAGAAAGAGTTTGATAGGAAAAAACTGTTTGCCTCCAAATCCTATACATGTGTCACTCTCACTACTTTTTGTCCATCTAAACATGTCTCACTTGAAAATGAGTCTTTGAGGCTCAATGTGATTTAATTGTCTACATAAATGATGAATGAAAAAGTATTAAAGGTAGCTGTGGGTCACAGCTGAAGCTCTCCGGTCTGGGACAAACACTAACAACCTGAGCAGACAGAAGGCGAGTCAACTGTGCATCAGAGCACTCAGGATCAATTATACACAAGAAGGGGGCGACTGGTGGCTCATTAGGACTTCTTGAAACCGTTTGACTGTGCCGTAAAAGGTTTGAGTCCCAAGAGGAAGACTCAAGAGACCGCTGACCTGAATCTGCTGATGAACGAAGGAGCTTTTATTTGTCGTAGTCAATTCCAGGTCCGTTTTCTTTGTGACCTACTCAAAAGTTTGTTTCCGTACTCCTGCCGGAACAATTCACGGCTTAGTTTCTTATTTCAACACCTAAATACCAAACGCTAACTTGATAATGGATGGATAGATGGATAAATGGATAGATAGATAGATAGATAGATAGATAGATAGATAGATAGATAGATAGATAGATAGATAGATAGATAGATAGATAGATAGATAGATAGATAGATAGATAGATAGATAGATAGATAGATAGATAGATAGATAGATAGATAGATAGATAGATAGATAGATAGATAGATAGATAGATAGATAGATAGATAGATAGATAGATAGATAGATAGATAGATAGATAGATAGATAGATAGATAGATAGATAGATAGATAGATAGATAGATAGATAGATAGATAGATAGATAGATAGATAGATAGATAGATAGATAGATAGATAGATAATAGATAGATAGATAGATAGATAGATAGATAGATAGATAGATAGATAGATAGATAGATAGATAGATAGATAGATAGATAGATAGATAGATAGATAGTAGATACGATAGATACGATAGATACGATAGATACGATAGATACGATAGATAGATACGGTAGATACGATAGATAGATACGGTAGATAGATACGATAGATACGATAGATAGATACGATAGATACGATAGATACGATAGATAGATAGATACGGTAGATAGATATGGTAGATAGATAGATAGATATGGTAGATAGATTGGTACAGTATATGGTAGATAGATACGGTAGATAGATAGATACGGTAGGTAGATAGATACGGTAGATAGATAGATACGGTAGGTAGATAGATAGATACGATAGATACGATAGATAGATACGATAGAACGATAGATAGATACGATAGATAGATAGATACGGTAGATAGATACGGTAGATAGATAGATAGATATGGTAGATAGATTGGTACAGTATATGGTAGATAGATACGGTAGATAGATAGATACGGTAGGTAGATAGATACGGTAGATAGATAGATACGGTAGATAGATAGATACGGTAGATAGATAGATAGATAGATAGATAGATAGATAGATAGATAGATAGATAGATAGATAGATAGATAGATAGATAGATAGATAGATAGATAGATAGATAGATAGATAGATAGATAGATAGATAGATAGATAGATAGATAGATAGATAGATAGATAGATAGATAGATAGATAGATAGATAGATAGATAGATAGATAGATAGATAGATAGATAGATAGATAGATAGATAGATAGATAGATAGATAGATAGATAGATAGATAGATAGATAGATAGATAGATAGATAGATAGATAGATAGATAGATAGATAGATAGATAGATAGATAGATAGATAGATAGATAGATAGATAGATAGATAGATAGATAGATAGATAGATAGATAGATAGATAGATAGATAGATAGATAGATAGATAGATAGATAGATAGATAGATAGATAGATAGATAGATAGATAGATAGATAGATAGATAGATAGATAGATAGATAGATAGATAGATAGATAGATAGATAGATAGATAGATAGATAGATAGATAGATAGATAGATAGATAGATAGATAGATAGATAGATAGATAGATAGATAGATAGATAGATAGATAGATAGATAGATAGATAGATAGATAGATAGATAGATAGATAGATAGATAGATAGATAGATAGATAGATAGATAGATAGATAGATAGATAGATAGATAGATAGATAGATAGATAGATAGATAGATAGATAGATAGATAGATAGATAGATAGATAGATAGATAGATAGATAGATAGATAGATAGATAGATAGATAGATAGATAGATAGATAGATAGATAGATAGATAGATAGATAGATAGATAGATAGATAGATAGATAGATAGATAGATAGATAGATAGATAGATAGATAGATAGATAGATAGATAGATAGATAGATAGATAGATAGATAGATAGATAGATAGATAGATAGATAGATAGATAGATAGATAGATAGATAGATAGATAGATAGATAGATAGATAGATAGATAGATAGATAGATAGATAGATAGATAGATAGATAGATAGATAGATAGATAGATAGATAGATAGATAGATAGATAGATAGATAGATAGATAGATAGATAGATAGATAGATAGATAGATAGATAGATAGATAGATAGATAGATAGATAGATAGATAGATAGATAGATAGATAGATAGATAGATAGATAGATAGATAGATAGATAGATAGATAGATAGATAGATAGATAGATAGATAGATAGATAGATAGATAGATAGATAGATAGATAGATAGATAGATAGATAGATAGATAGATAGATAGATAGATAGATAGATAGATAGATAGATAGATAGATAGATAGATAGATAGATAGATAGATAGATAGATAGATAGATAGATAGATAGATAGATAGATAGATAGATAGATAGATAGATAGATAGATAGATAGATAGATAGATAGATAGATATAGATAGATAGATAGATAGATAGATAGATAGATAGATAGATAGATAGATAGATAGATAGATAGATAGATAGATAGATAGATAGATAGATAGATAGATAGATAGATAGATAGATAGATAGATATAGATAGATAGATAGATAGATAGATAGATAGATAGATAGATAGATAGATAGATAGATAGATAGATAGATAGATACGATAGATAGATAAGATAGATAGATCTCAGAGGAAGACGCAGGACACGCTGGAGGGACTATGTTTCTCGGCTGGCCTGGGAACGCCTTGGGATTCCCCCGGAGGAGCTGGCCCAAGTGGCTGGGGAGAGGGAAGTTTGGGCCTCCTTACTTAAGCTGCTACCCCGCGACCCGATTAAAATATGTCAAAGTAGCAAAACAGACAGATTAAAAGGCAGATGTAGAAAATCCTAAACAGGAACATGTCTGTATTGGTTCTTGCCAGGATTTCAACATATTCTCAAAGCCATTTAATATATATGTTTGTTTAGTGTTTACCTTTAACCTAAATATTTAACCCTAGGATGCATGAACGACCAATACCTACATTATTCCAAGGGCGTAACTTTGTGTTGAAAGTTGGTGGGGACGGAAATCGAAAATGCTGCATCTGCTTTTTTGGACAAAGTACCGGTACTTTTTTCAATTGTGTATGTCGTAATAACAATAACAGTTGTATGACACCCTTACTAGCAGTTCAACAGCTGTATGACACTGAGTAGCAGTTTAACAGCTGTATGACTCCCTGAGTTAGCATTTATCCTGTCAGATCATTGTACATTGTTATTAACACCTTCATTTTCATTACATCAGCACACAAGTTTTATACAAAAGGTCTTTGTAAGAAGGCACGATACAGAAAGACATTGTTAACAGGAATAACAATAATAAACTTTATTTAAATAGGACCTTCCAGCAACAACTTGCATTGTCCAAAGTGCATTACAAGATAATAAAGATAAAAGTTGAATGAATGAATGAAAATAATACTACAAACCGGATTCCAAAAAAGTTGGGACACTAAAAAACTGAATGCAATGATGTGGAGATGGCAAATGTCAATATTTTGTTCATAATAGAACATAGATGACAGATCAAAAGTTTAATCTGAGTAAATGTAACATTTTAAAGGAAAAATATGTTGATTCAAAATTTCAGTGTCAACATTTGGGAAGTAGCAATAAGTGGCTGGAAAAAGGAAATTGAGCATATAACGAACAGCTGGAAGACCAATTAACACTAATTAGGTCAATTGACAACATGATTGGGTATAAAAAGAGCTTCTCAGAGTGTCAGTGTCTCTCAGAAGCCAAGCTGGTAAGAGGATCACCAATTCCACCATGTTGCGCAGAAAGATAGTGCAGCAATACCAGAATGGTATTACCCAGCGTAAAATAGCAAAGACTTTTAAGTTATCATCATCAACCGTGCATAACATCATCAAAAGATTCAGAGAATCTGGAACAATCACTGTGCGTAAGGGTCAAGGCCGTAAAACTCTACTAGATGCTTGTGATCTCCGGGCCCTTAAACGTCACTGCACCTCAAACAGGAATGCCACTGTCAAGGAAATAACAGAATGGGCTCAGGAATACTTCCAGAAAGCATTGTCAGTGAACACAATCCACTGTGCCATCCGCCGTTGCAGCTGAAACTCTACAGTGCAAAGAGGAAGCCATTTCTAAGCAAGCTCAGACGTTTTCACTGGGCCAGGGGTCATTTAAAATGGAGTGTGGCAAAATGGAAGACTGTTCTGTGGTCAGATGAGTCACGATTTGAAGTTCTTTATGGAACACTGGGACGCCATGTCATCCGGACCAGAGAGGACAAGGATAGCCCAAGTTGTTATCAACGCTCCGTTCAGAAGCCTGCATCACTGATGGTATGGGGTTGCATGAGCGCTTGTGGCATGGGCAGCTTGCATGTCTGGAAAGGCACCATTAATGCAGAGAACTATGTTCAGGTTCTAGAACAACATATGCTCCATCTAGACGTCATCTCTTTCAGGGAAGACCCTGCATTTTTCAACAAGATAATGCCAGACCACATTCTGCAGCAATCACAACATCATGGCTACGTAGGAGAAGGATCCGGGTACTGAAATGTCCAGCCTGCAGTCCAGATCTTTCACCTATAGAGAACATTTGGTGCATCATAAAGAGGAAGGTGCAACAAAGAAGGCCCAAGATGATTGAACAGTTAGAGGCCTGTATTAGACATGAATGGGAGAGCATTCCTATTTCTAAACTTGAGAAACTGGTCTCCTCTGTCCCCAGACGTCTGTTGAGTGTTGTAAGAAGAAGGGGGGATGGCACACAGTGGTAAAAATGGACTTGTCCCAACTTTTTTTGGATTTGTTGATGCCATGAAATTTTGAAAAAACATATTTTTCTCTTAAAATGATACATTCTCTCAGTTTAAACTTTTGATCTGTGATTTGTGTTCTATTCTGAATAAAATATTAGATGTTGGCACCTCCACATCATTGCATTCAGTTTTTATTCACTATTTGTTTAGTGTCCCAACTTTTTTGGATCTGGTTTGTAAAAAACAACAACAATTAAGATTGTTATTTTCTCCCTAGCTTCATACAGTGCTCTTGATGTGTTGTGTAGAATCCACTTTGCTCATTGGGAAGAATCTTCTAAGCATATGATGTCACAATTTGGCCGATAGAAACTCTGAAAATGAAATGAAGCTATTTAGAGGACATTTAATCCGTAGGAGCTGCACTGAGTACAACAATCTATCCAGGCTTGCTCCAAACTAAAAATAGTAGGTGCACACTATCATTACAAATGCAATTACAGTAATTAATAAAAATAAAACAATTATCAGCATTTATTTCACAGTATTGCAGCAGCATGGCAGCATGACCTGTCTTGCCCTGCAGCATGAACGTGCTGGTACACCTGATGTTGAAACTAACAGGCAGACTCAGTGATGGAGGACTTTAAGGCTTTAGCTCTGTGTCTGCTTCAAGATAAATAAGAACATGCTCCACCTGTTTCAGAGCTTTTCAGATTGTTTTCAGCTTGTTTATTGATTCACCGTGAGTTGCTAGTAGATGGAGCTAAATATGCTAGTAGAAGTATCTGCAGCCACTTCTTAAACTCGTCCTCCATCCCTCCTCCGTCTGCAGCAGGATGATAATACTGTTTTGTTTAAATTAAATTCACAAAGCTCAGACTAACTTCGCGCACACTGTTCACACATAAACAAACGTAGTTTTCGCTCCTCCAGAAGTTGCGCGCATATTACACGCAAAACGTCATCAAAACGATTAACTTACGTTCAGGAAATGCATGCACACTGTAAACACAATAACACCATGAGTACTGTGCACCAAAACTATTTAATGACTTACTTTTTGGTCGTATTTTGCCGTGTAGGGTGATCAGACAGCTCCTCTGCATGCCATGGGAGTCTTGCAAACTGCGCAGTGCGTACTAACTAAATACAGAGCCACTGTTGGACAGAGCAGCTGTTCGGCAGTTGTTGTTGTTGTTTTTTTGTTGGGGTTCGTTGACGGTGTGAAACGGAGATAACTTTTTTCTTTTCTTTCTGAGTAGAGGCATGAATGGGGTTTTAATCAGAGGGTTAGGGTTAAATGTTCAATAAAATAAAATAAAAAGTAAAATATGTGAACAAAATATTGGTGGGGACTGTCCACTAGAGGTCAGTATTGGTGGGGATTTGTCCCCACCAGTCCTTCAGGAAGTTACGCCTATGCATTATTCCATGAGTGGGGTCAAAAATGACCCCAATTAGAATCAATGTGTTTTTGCAATGAATTTAAATGATGTCTTTAATTTTGGTTAAAGGCAGTTATATTTATTATATTTGGGTCAACAAAAGACTGATTTGACATTTAATATGGTTATTCATAACTTTTTATAACATTTTTTCACACGAAATAACATCAAAAATCTTCAAAAATTATTGCTAGAATGTCCATCTGTCTGAAGGACAAAAAAGAGAATGAACATACAACCAGAACACTGTACACTCACATGTGCCCACACAAACATATTTTCTCTATTCACTGTGTGCAGTTGTCACAAACTATTTGCTTTTGGCTGTGACCATTGCACACTGTAGTACTGCATTTCCTGCACCAATTGGTGGCTTTGCGGTCTTTGTTTCTTGGACACATCTGGCACCTCTTTCTCTTCTGTTGGCCCTCTGTGCCTCTCTCCTGTTACTTGTTTGCAACTTTTGTCACTCCACATCTTCCAGTTGCTTCAGTGATGTCGGTTGGTAGGTTCAGGGTACCTTGGGTTGTGTAGAAAACTTCCAAAGAGCACACACATGAGGAGATAACGAGAGGAGATAAAACACTCGACCAAGTCTTCACAAATGTAAAGGGGGCATACACGGCGAAGACACGCCCAGCGCTCGGATCTTCCGACCACGAGTCTCTGATCCTGGCGCCAAGAGAACTCCCTCCACTCAGGCGGTCCAAGCCGGAACAAAGACAAATAACAATCTGGCCTCAAGATAGTTCCCCCTTGTTGAGAGACTGTTTTGAGAGGACAAACTGGTCTGTTTTCAGGGAAGCGGCCACTGATGGAAGTTCAGTGGACATGGAACTGTACGCTTCCTCAGTCCTGGGTTACATCAGTACATGCTCTGAGAATGTATCCATAAAAAAATATGTGAAATCCTACCCGAACCGGAAACCCTGGTTAAATAGAGAAGTTCACGCCTTGCTAGCAGCCAGAGACACTGCATTCAAGTCAGGAGATAAAGTGGAGCTGAGAAAGAGCAGGAATGAACTGAAGGATGGCATTAAGAAGGCCAAGGCCACGTATGCACAGAGGATCGAGGGACAGTTCACCTCACAAGACCCACGGAGCATGTGGAAGGGTATTAAATGCATAACAGATTACAAAGGCAAAAACAAACAATGCCCCAGGGACCCATCTCTGCCTGATGCCCTCAATAAGTTTTATGCACGTTTTGATGATCCAAACAGACCTGCTAGCACCAGACTCACCTCATCACCAGATGAAGAGCATCTCAGGGTGTCCGCAGCAGAAGTGAGAGGCAGTCTCAGAAAGATTAATCCTCATAAAGCAACCGGACCAGACAACATCCCAGGGAAAGTTCTGAAGGAATGTGCGGACCAGCTCTGTGAGGTGCTGGCTGACATCTTCACCACCTCACTTGCACTGGAGTCAGTTCCCACCTGCCTGAAGACCGCGACCATCATCCCAGTCCCAAAGAGCTCCACAGTGACTGGTCTGAATGACTATAGACCGGTGGCCCTCACCCCGATAGTCGCTAAATGTTTTGAGAAACTGGTCATGTCCCACATCAAGGCAACCGTCAACATCAATGAGGACCCTCATCAATACGCATACCGTGAGAACCGATCAACAGAGGACGCCATTTCTTCCGTGGTCCACACTGCTCTCACCCACCTGGATCAGAAAGACTCATACGTGCGTCTGCTCTTTGTGGACTTCACATCTGCCTTCAACACCATGATCCCCCAAACTCTGATAGACAAACTATCTACACTTGGACTAAGCCCCTCTATTTGTAACTGGGTACTAGACTTCTTAACAGACAGACCACAGTCCGTGAAGATCCACAACTTCTCCTCCTCCACCATAACCCTTAGCACTGGCTCTCCTCAGGGATGTGTGCTGAGCCCCCTTCTGTTCACTCTGCTCACATATGATTGTACAGCCACACTTCCAGGCTGTCATATTGTTAAGTTTGCAGATGATACAGCGGTGGTGGGATGCATTACAAACAATGATGAGTCCAGCTACAGACAGGAGGTGGAACACCTGGAGAGCTGGTGCAAAGAGAACAATCTTCACATGAATGTGAAGAAGACAAAGGAGATGATTGTGGACTTCAGAAGGAACAAACACAACCATGCCCCACTGAAAATAGGTGGGTCTGCAGTGGAAGTGGTCTCCAGCTACAAATACTTGGGTGTACACATGAATGATAACCTCAGCTGGAGCAACAACACCACCAGCCTGATCAAGAAAGGTCATCAGAGACTCTACTTCCTCAGACGGCTGAGACGAGCTGGTCTGAGCAGCCCAGTCCTCACCTCCTTCTACAGGTGTGCAGTGGAGAGCATCCTGTGCTCCAGCATCAACGTGTGGCATGGAGGCTGCACAGTTGAAGAGAGGAAAGCTCTGCAGAGAGTGGTGAAGGCTGCACAGAAGTCTGTTGGAGTCAGTCTCCCCACCATCACAGACATTTACACCTCCAGATGCAGGAAAAGAGCCACCTGCATCATGAAAGACCTCACTCATCCAGCACACTCACTCTTTGCCCCACTCCCCTCAGGACGGAGGTTGAGGAGCATCAAGTGTAGAACCACTAGACTGAGGAACAGCTTCTACCCTGAGGCTGTTAGACTCATGAATAAATAAAAATAAAATAAAAATAAACACTGCAAAATATCACATCATACTGATGCTGATCTGTTTTCTTGTTGCTGTGTTCATCTGTGTTCATCTGTGACCATCTGCTCATACAAACTCATGTTCGTGCTGCTGTTTATTCCCACTATATTAGGCTTAGTGTATTACTAGTTGATGTTTTTCTTAGTTAGTTCTAGATGTTATTACTGTTTTTCTCTTTCATTTGTTGTTGGATGTAACTGGGACCTCGTGTACATAATCTCGTTTTCATCACATGTACCACATGCGGTGCAAATGACAATAAAGACTCTCTGACTCTGACTCTCTGACATTGGTACATTCCAGTTCTTCTCACTTCGTGCAAGAATGGTCACTCCAATGAAGGCCATTAGCTCCTGTTTGCTTAGATTTTTCCACTCTTTTCCTCTGCTTGTTGCAACTCTTCTTCCCTCCATGTTTGTTCATGTCACTATCTCTTCTAATATACTATCCATCCATCCATTATCTTTTACCCGCTTCTTTCATTTTTGGGTCACGGGGGTCACTGGTGCCCATGTCCAGCAATCACTGTGCGTGGGGCAGTGTACTGTACACACTGGACGGGTTGCAAGTCCATCACAGGGACACATAGAGACAAACAACCATTCACTCTCTCACTCACACCTAGGGACAATTTTAGAGTTACCAATCAGCCTAACATGCATGTTTTTGGTCTGTGGGAGGAAACCAGAGTACCTGGAGGGAACCCACGCATGCACGGAGAGAACATGCAAACTCCACCCAGAAAGGCCCACAGATTTGAACCAGGGACCTGCTCGCTGAGAGGCAGCAGCTCTACCAGTTGCACCACCGTGCTGCCCTTCTAATATACTATCAGTGATAAACAGCTTTCATGCATCTATTGGAGAGATGGTGCTAAACCCAGGTGCAGGCCCTGACTGACTTCTCAGTAAATTGTGGCTTGGTGTTAAAAGAGGCATACAGATTTTTAAAATAATTTATATATAATATATAATACTATATAATAGGTTACCTAACAGGTTTGCATTTGTTACAAGGAATTATGAATACAATGAGTCTCCACACAACAAATGCAGTAATATCAGCTGGCTTACTAAACTAGTGTAATGTTAGCTAG
>JBBPBX010061910.1:0-20983 GCA_038048925.1 Garcialebias charrua | reverse complement strand
ATGGCCCTCATTCATGAACCGTTCGTACGCACAGATTTGTGCTTAAACTGTGCTTACGAGTGATTTAGGAGCATATGTGGCATTCAACAATGTTCACGTATCCTACGATTTTTTTCAGATACGAACAAAATCTACGTGTGGTCCGGACCTGTCGTATATTTTACGAGCGGTCCGTCTGCTGTCATCCAGACAGCATTACTCCACAAATAACTTCATATTTCGTTATTTAGGAAATGTTTAGAGTTTAAAAAAGTCACGCACCACAATTGTTTTTGACAATAGGTTCTGTTTGAAGTCGAATTATAATTTTAAATGTAATAATGACTAACGGATTAAAGTATTTAAATGAAAATCAATTTGTTATCAATGCCGTTTTCTAACACTACAATATTAATATGAAGATCTCAAACTGAAATCAACTTAAACCATGAATTAATTTAAGTTTAATTTGCCGCGGTATCGCAGACTTCGGTAAGCCAGACTTTACACAGACTTCCTCCAGCTGCTGTCATAGCTCTGATGTGGCTCAGTCAGTAGAGCACTGCGTCGCAGTTCCGAAGGTCATGGGATCGCCTCCCGTGGGAGGACAACGTTTTTTTTTTTTTTTAATTCATTCCAGATTTAAAAAACACAAGAAAACTATTTACAATACAACAAGAAATAAAGCATAAAGCCTTTTTAATTTGGAATGAATAAATAATCTAAAGTAAGAAGGAAAAAAAAAGAATCATACCTTGTGGGACTCGATCCCACGAGGTGTAGAAAAAAGGTTAGGAACAGCTAACAGTGCAATGCTTTAACCAGTAAGCCACCAGTACGCATGCATGTTTCGAGGTCCACATTTATTATAAACAAACTTTCTTTGGTTTTAGCTGGTCATTTACTTCCATGAGTGACGCTGCTAATAAGGACAGATTTTCTTTTCTTGTCCTCAGAGACCACAGAACTTCATCCTCCGCACCGGTAGAGTTCTTCTTTTTTACTTTTCGCTGTCATTTTATGAACGTACACGTTCTGCCTCTGAGGCAGGAAACGTAGCCTTATATGGCGTTTTGAGGGGTGGGAATTATGTAAATAAGCTCACGCGTGCACGCGCAGCTGTTTAGAACAGGTGGGATTCATCAACTTTAAGCAGCCCGTTTACACGCTTTTCCTGTGGATAGAAGACTTTGTTGGATCTGACGTGGCATGTTCGTACGAACGCTTCTTAAGAACAAAAGTGGGAGAAACGTAGGATAAGAATACGAACAGTTTCATGAATGAGGGCCAATGACCCGAAGTGGTTAAGTGACCAAATATGGTTTAGAAGGACGCGCAAAAGCCCTGTCCCTGCATCTCGGACAAAACTGCCCGAGATAAGCAAAAACCCACAAATGGTAGGTGTCCGGTCTTTAAGTGACCCTCCGCGGTCTACACCGAGCAAAGGCCCTGCCCCTGCACTGCGGACTAGACAGTACGGGAGTAGCAAAAGGTCAGAGAAGTTCCAGAAAAAAGGCACCATACCTCTAAGCTCTGAGGAGATAGTGGACATAAGTTGGTTGTTTGAAAACTTGAATGAGACAGAGGATGACCAAACTGGTACAATGCGTGACATTGTCTTTGATAACTCAGAGCACACAGATGCTGACAGCCAACAAGATGCTGACAGTAAACAAGATTACACAGCCAGAGGTACACATAAACATAAATGTGGGCCAAGACCTGTGAGGTTTCTGTGTAACTTTATACAAAGGGGGGTGGCTAAGAAAGCTTACCTGCCTATCACACTGGAAGGTGTCCTTGAGCGTGAAGCCCTCCTGGACGGCAGTTCTGATATTACTATTATGTCAGCCAAGCTGTTCGAGGAGCTGAGGCCCGCTGCTAACGGTGTTGACAGGCAAATACCCTTCGTGAAGAGTGCTATTGAGCTGCAGGGTCTCGCAGAGACAAGAACAACCCTATCAGCTATAGCTATGGTTCACATGCAGATTGGCAAAATGACACTACGCCACCCGGTGTTTGGGTCTAAACTTGACTCATTCCCATTTTTGGTTGGCCAAGATTTTATAAACCGCTTTGGCGCGATTATAGATTATGATCAACAGACAATGTGGGCAACAGTGAGAAAACCCCTGCCAATAAAAGGGCCTCCTAGTTGTGATACAGACTGCCTAACCGCAGGTACCGCAGAGGACACAAGGGACCCCTCATCCGAGGACAAAAGCCCGGTAAGTGAACCTTCAACTACAGGTGAGACAGAAGAGACCCAACAGTTGGACCCAACTCTGGCCCAACAAGAGAACCTCCTCTGCGAGCTGAAACAATCGGCACTCACTGACCATTGCCTACCACAGGTAGTGAAAGGTGTGAAGGTCCAAGGATCCCACACCAAAGACGCTGTACTGTCCTCTGAGACGGGTAATTCGGCAATCAACCAAGCTTTCAATGAAACCTTGGTTCATGGGCATTTGAGTCCAGAAAATGACAGTCGACCAAACGCTGACAGTCACTTGGACATCATTGTTACAGATTTCGAGGACCCCTCATCAGACAAAATGGGGGCAAACTCACATTACCTACCACAGGTAGAAAAAGGTGTTGAGATCCAAGGATCCCACACCGAAGATGCTGTACTGTCCCCTGGGACAGGTAAATCGGCTATCAGCCAAGCTTTCGATGAAACCTTGGTTCAGGGACATTTGTGTCTAGAACTAATTAGAAATGACATAGTTTTTACAGATTCAAAGAGCCCCTCTTCAGTTAAGAAGTGAGAAGACACACACAACGACAGTGACCCGTCGCAGTCTGTACAATCAGACACACCTGCGACTGCACCAACAGTTGTGACACACCTGAATTACACAGAAAGAGGTAAACGTGAGGAGATACGTTGGCTGAAACCTAAAAGATTCCTGTGTACCGTCTTCTCTCAGCTGCGCAAACAGCTTAAACTAAACGGTGGCATCCTAACTTGTGCCCATGTACGGACGTCCTCACCTGTGTTCGTGGTCCCCCATGACCAAAGGGGGGCGATGTTAGGTCATGCCAAAGACAAAGATTTGAATGTACACCTCAGAAACACTTTTGCTTTCGTCCCTGCAACCGGGAAAGGAGGGTCCGAGACCGGAACTCTCGCCCGCAAACTAATGCCCAGGTGGACTGGACCTCATCTGATAACAGACAAAGTGTCCTCAGTCGTCTACGAAATCAAAATCAGCAAAGGCCGCAAAGAGCCAATTGCTAAATGGGTACATCGAAATCAGATCAAACCTTACAAGGCGTTCAATGACTCCACAAAAGACAAAGATCTCACAAACTCACCGACTTCATGGGATAATAAGGTCGTCCAAACACAAGTTAGTAAATAAACTAATCAGGTTTAAACTACCATATTTTCCACCCTATAAGTCGCATTTTCCAACTTGAACTTAGAAACGCTAAGCCTAAAGGCCTAAAGCCTAAGCCTAAAGGCCTAAAGCCTGAGGCTGTCAGACTCATGAATAAATAAATAATAAGAATAAACACTGCAAAATGTCACATCATGTTGATACTGATCTGTTTTCTTGTTGCTGTGTTCATCTGTGACCATCTGCTCATAATGACTCATGTTCGTGCTGCTGTTTATAATGATGTTTTTCTACTACATTAGGGCTTAGTGTATTACTAGCTGATGTCTCTCTTAGTTAATCCTAGATGTTATTATTGTTTTTCTCTTGCATTTGTTGTTGTTGGATGTAACTGGGACCCTGTGTACATAATCTCGTTTTCAACACATGTACTACATGCGGTGCAAATGACAATAAATTCTCTCTCTCTCTCTCTCTAAAACCCACAACAAAAACTTAACCTTAACAACCGTTTAAATCTACGAGATTTAATTTGACCTCGGTCATAAAGTTGAGACCTGTTTTTCTTGTGTGTTACACTTTGGAATCTGACGACAAGAGTGTGTCGAAGCAGTGAAACGTTGTTTCCTTGTTGTTTAGTCATTACTGTTGTCATTATTTGAGATATTGTTTTGGTTCTGAACACTCCCAGCCAAAAAGGTTTTGTATTAACATTGGTTAATGAATGATATGGATTTAACTATGCCAACATGCAGTTCGTTTTGTTAAATCTCAATCGTTGAAGAGTCAATGTAGTTTAAAGCTACTCAAGGTACCATAAACTACACTGGTCTCACAATTTCTAAATTGAACCGATTCGATCGTTTCTATTCTAGATTATCTATTCATTTTGATGAGTCTCGCCATAGACTTCAAAATTTATTAGGAATACCAAATCCTACGTCGTTCGTCTAAAAGACAACAGACATTTAGACCAAACTATATTTCATTTTTCTATTTTAGTTTAACCTAAACTAAGTAATGAATGGAGGAATAGTTTGGAATTAGAGGCCTTCGTTACAGAAGCCCTCCAAAATTTTATAGGTATAGATCCCTATATCTAATTTTACAGAATTGATCCACCCCTTAATTGGTAATTGTAGCTGATCTAAATCATGATAGCTTACACACCAGGTGCATATAGGTAGGGCCTAATGTAAAATCCCAATCATAAGCCCACCTAAAAACCCACATAATTGCATGACACATAGAACCAGAGTGGCACTGACTGGAAGCCAACCAGCCAACAACCTTCGATGTGGGGACCTGCAGCTCCAACGCTTGGTCTTCAACCTTCATCCAAGGGTCGCCTCCTCTGCTTCAATCGAGGGATCCCCTCTACATGCTGATTATAAAAACAATTGTTGCTGATCAATCAACAAAACTAATCGTTGTGGAATTACTGCTGTGGATTTACCGCTGTGGATTATAAGACTTTGTTTTCCAAAGGATTAAAAGCTTACCGCAATGGGATTACCTACGAACAGTATGGAATTTCCAAAAACTTTATGGGATTATAATTTTTGATTTTTCTTCTTCCACTTACTGGATTACTTCAAGATCAGAAACAGTTCAAGGTATCCTTTCGTGTTGGACCTCATCCCCTAGGACTGGCGATGACTTCCAAAAGGGGGGAGATGTAGTGGACCTACCCAGGGTCAAAACTGATGTGTTTTGAACTGTTCCAGTGATGACCTTTGCTGACCTTTCAGTAACCAGACTTTTAACACAATTTATTTTATTAGTTGTAATCTGAGAACATAGTCACCAAAAGAGACTATTTCTATCTTTGATTTTGTTCTAATACAAATATAATCAGAGCATCACCTGTGTTTATTCATGAGCAATGTTGTAATTTACAATATGTCTTGTGGTCACATATGCTATTATGCTGTGTTATTCTGTAAAGTGAAACTTGTGTCACTTCTGCACTAACATGGTGTCCACTGCTGTGTGAAAGTTGAAGGCTCGGGTGACCGGCCGTTTTGTTTAGAAATGAAGAAGACAGTTAATCCGTTGTTTTCATGAGAATGACTCCAGTACTCTCTGTCTTTTCCTAAACATTTTCACTCTGCTCTGACTCTCACCTTGAATTCTGATTACGTTAAAGTGAACCCTTTGACATGTCTCTGTTTCTCCTCTCTTCCCTTCTGACCAATCAGAAGACCGTTTTCTGGTCTCAACACTTTTAGAAAAAACGTTTGCTTCGGTGAACGTTCAGTTTTTGCTGGGGACTTCAAGACATGAGGTCGTCCCAAAGAGCTGAATGAACGTCAGTCACACGCTAAGGACACGTCATTCAGTTACAGACTAATAACATGCTCGTTATCAGTCCACTTCGAACCGAGCGTAAGCTCAGAACTTTGATTATTCCTTTCTGGAATAAGTTATCTTGAAGTCAACCAGGAGCTGACACCATTTTCTGATGATCGACGCGGATCCCAGGAGACGTTGAAACGTAAACGAGAACCGGTTCGGACGTGCTGGACCTGCAACGATTCTGTACGCCTGAAAGGCTTGTACCATCTCTTTACAAGACTAGTCGTCTTCAAGGTAATGATTCAGCGTTTACAAACGTACCTGGATTTTGCAGAAGTCGGATAGAAAGTGTCATCTGGTTAAACTCAAGATAAATAACTTCCTCTCTTAACCTCTCCCTATTCCCCTTAAAGGTTCAGTATGCAGTTTCTGTAGAACTGCAGCACTTAGAAATATTTTCAACAGGCAAAGCATTCTGATCCCTCCCCCTCAGAGCCATATGTGGCTCTGCCCCCTTGTGGTCTGTTGAATTTCAAATTCAAGCTCTGTTTTTATTGGCTGATTCAAATTCAAGCTCTGTTTTTATTGGCTGGTTACAAACTCTGTTTTTATTGGCTGGAAAATGGCGGGTCACCTTTTCTTTTTAGAAATGCTTATTTACCACCTGGAGAAGCAAGGGGACAATATTTTTTTTAATTTTTTTTCAGAGATTACCTGGCTAACATCAGTCTGTCAGGAGGTAGTGACAGAGTGAAGAAATATGTTCATAAAAAAAGCTACATACTGAAGCTTTAAACCTCTCCTTATTTCAATCTAAGCTGGTAACTATTTTAAGCTAAAGAGCCACAGACTAAGTATATTGACAACTGTATTTATGTCTGTTGTGTTGCAATTTAAATGTGCTGACGTATTAAATTGCAAGAGAAGTGAAATCCGTCAATCAAGTGTAATGGTGTTAATTTTAGTTGATTTATTTTAAATAAATGGTAGTGTCTCCTGGCATACCAAACTAAAATCAACGTCTCTGTCACTTAATGGCTTTATTTATTTATCCATCATAAAGATCACAGAAATATTGGGTAAACTGAAAAAGAAAAGAATCCGTGAAATTACTATTCAATCTGAATAAGTAATTAATTAAGGATAAAGAGGTCAGCTTAATACTGACCCCCCCTAAAATCCTTTACAGTGCTTTTTTTTTTAAATTATGCAGCTGATAAACCTGAAGCCCAAGATAAGACTATTAACTGTTCTGTCACGTTATGTCTGCATGATAACCCAGAAAACAGAGAAGCAGGAATGAGAACTAATTTTACACCCCGATTACTGCTCTTAAAGTATAATATAATGACTGACCATTTAAATGTTGTGACAGCAAAAAGCATATTCGAACATGTTAAGTTCATTTGTATTGAAAACATGTCCTATTTATTTGTGTCACCTTGAGTATTGAAGCCACTAATTATAAATAGTTTTTTTTTTCTTAAGGATCCCAAATGGCCTCATTATTCTAAATTTAATCACTTTCTTTACACGTTTATTGAAAGCAAAAATCAAATATCTACTGAGGATCCGATGTCAAGCAAGTTCAGTCTAATGGTTCGGAGTGGGTGGAAAGCGTGCTAACAACACCTGTCAGCAGAGTGCCATGCCTTAAACAAACACAGCTCCCTGTGGTCAGCTAATAATAGAATATACTATTGTTCACTATGATTTTTCCTTAATGGCATGACATCATTTTTTATTTGACTGGTCTACTTAAAAACAAGATCATGTTTATGTGCTTTATATGTTGTGAGGCCACAAAGAAAACGTGGGGGAGAGCATTTTCTGATAATTTCTAGTGAGAGCAAGGTCTTCAGCTTGGATAAAATCATGCAATTTGCACCTCTTATACTTTCAATAATGTTGCACTTGTACACAACTTTTTGTGGTACCACATGTAGAGGCCGTAGAGGAAATTCCCCTGTGATAAACAGATTCTGCCCTCAGCTGTTGAAGTCTGATGAATAATAAGGGTGGATTAATCAAGTCATTTAAATATTGTTAACAGAGAAACTCAATCTGGTGCCTCTTAATAACAAGAGCGTAAAACAGTGACAAAGTAAGTTTCACCCTCATCTTACACCCTCTTCTTAATACTGCTTTAATTTGACCAAAAAATACTGTTTTCTTTTATTTCGATAAGCCATTTGACTGGAAGGGAACTTAGAGAGGTAGAGGTATGTATATGAAAGAGGAATGAAAGTCAGCCATAGTAAGAGTACGTGTGTGCATGAGATGAAGGAGGTGGAACAGTGAGGCTACAAGGAGCAGAGGTCACAAAGGTGCAGGACTTCAAGTACTTGGGGTCCACTGTCCAGGAAAATGGGGAATGTGGTAAAGAGGTGAAGAAGAGAGTCCAGGCAGGATGGAGTGGATGGAGAAAAGTTTCAGGAGTGATTTGTGACAAAAAGGTGTCAGCAAAGGTCAAAGGAAAAGTTTACAAGACAGTGGTGAGACCAGCTATGTTTGTATGGTCTGGAGACAGAGACATGGACAAAAAGACAGGAGAAAGAACTGGAAGTAGCAGAAATGAAGATGAGGAGTGACAAGGATGTTTTTTTCCAACTGAGGCGACTGGCTAAGCTGAAGCCCTTACTGTCCAAAGACAACCTGGAGGCATTCATAACATCTCGGCTTGATTACGGCAATTCACTCCTGTTTGGTATCAGTCAAACCGCCATTGCTAGACGTCAACTGGTTCAGAACGCAGCAGCCCAATTTTTAACCAGTACAGGCAAAAGAGAGCACATTACACCAGTCTTGGCCTCCCTGCACTGGCTACTGGTTCACATTCGAATCCAGTTGAAAATACTCATGTCTATAAATCACTGAACAGTCTCCCCCCCACCCCCAATCTCTCTGATTTGCTGCAACCGTCTGCCCCACTCCCTCTCGGTTTTCAAATCACGTTTAAAAACCCACTACTATTCTGTAGCTTTCAACACCAGATGATCTGTGTTTGAACCTGTATGCTTCACACAGGTTGGTCGTTATCTTTATTATCTGCGATATTTTCATGTCTGTGCTCTGATTTGACTCCATTTTGTATTTTCCTTTATGTGTTGCCTGTTTTCTGTTTGTACAGCACTTTGGTTGGCCTTGTTGCTGTTCTAAGTGCTCTATAAATACAATGGTATGGTATGGTAAGATTAGGAATGAGATCATCAGAGGTATAGGTTGAACAACTGGGAGAGGCCAGACTGAGATGGTTTGGACATGTCCAGAGGTGGGACAGTGAGTATATTGGTAGAAAGATGTTAGAAATGCAGCTGCCAGGAAAAAGACTAAAAGGAGATATATGGATGCAGTTAGAGAGGACATGAAGGAGGACAGAGATGGAGGAGGATGACTCGCTGTGGCGACCACTGAAGAGAGAAAAGCCGAAAGAAGATAAACCATCTACCTTTAACATAAAATGGTTAACTTATTAGTTCTTTATTTTATGATTCTTAAGCCGAGTACATGAACAGGCGAACTTGTGTTCATGTATTACACTGCGGTACTTTCATCAGCTGTGGCGAGCTCAGCTCTTCAGTCTTCTGTTTTCAGTAACATCAGTAACATCACTTCAATGTGTTGGTGTCACTCCTGCTGCGACTTTTCTTACATTTCCTGCATGAAATCCTTGATTGAACCGACACAGGTGATCCGTGAACAAGACGCATAGCACGTTTGTCCACGTTCAATAATACCACAGCTGCAGCAGGAAGTGATGTCCACAGTAATGACTTACACTAAGTTGGATGTGTTGATCTCTGCTGGAGAAGGCTCCGCTGTAAAGGTTATCTTATCGACTCAGCGCTCCGAAGTTTTTTTTCCCGGAATTGAAGGAAAACTTTGCTTGAGTTGAGGCTTATGCAAGCAGCTCCCCAGGGTGAAATCTGACGCAGATGAACCAACGGGAACACCCAAACTAAAGGAACAAGCTTGAGCACAGAAGCATGTGCAACAGTCATTCATCCACACACAGAGATACAGCGGTTGCATAAGACACACAAAAACATATTGCATTCTGTCAGGTTAGAACTACGATAAAACAATTGTGTTTAATCACAACATACCCCATCATTTGAAAATTTAAATGGACTGTACTTATATAGCACCTTTCTATCCAATCAAGATACTCAAAGCACTTTACAACACAATCTGTGCCCTCATTTACCTCCACACACACATACATACAGCACTCTACTACATCTCTATTTGAACAAATCCTTCTATAGAGGCACAGACACAGATCAGAGGCAGTGAGGGGTTCAGTGTCTTGTCCAGGGACACTTATGCATGTGACTGCTGGTGGAATTGAACTCCCAACTCTCCCACTGATGGAAGGCTGCTCTAAAAAAAAAGAAGCAAGAAAATTAAAAACACTCAGACAGTGAAAGCTATTTACAATTTCAGCAGTTACACCCACCCAGAGATATCTTAACTCTAATTAATACATTGTGATTGTAGCCATGGGGGCCTGATTTTGTGATAAAATAGACAGCAATGCTGGGTACCATAATTTTCGCTGTATAAGTTGCAATTAGCCTGCCTGCGACTTATACAGCAAAGCGACTAATACACATTTCTCTCCCATATTTATAACATTTTTTTGGCTGAGATTTGACAATTTTATTCATTCTACCACGGAAAATACTGAACACTACCATTTTCAGCCACTAGAGGGCCGTCGACTGATATGGCAAGCCAAGTGTCTCTTTAATAGGAAAAAGTGTTTATTAATGAGACACTTGGTTTGCCATACCAAGCCACCTTAGTCTCGATCCAGAACTCCTGGAGCAAACGTCAAATCAGTTGCATTTTGCCGCGCCGTCCTGGCAAAATGCAGCTGATTTAACCATTAAAGTAAATTTATAAAAGAATAGTTAAACCGAGACACACCTTTACTATAATGTTGAGCAAACAAATGCTCGTTTTTAGGTGGTTATCTTGTTAAATTTGGAAGAAATGCACAGCAGGTCCTCCCTCTGCGCACTCCAACAGCTGCGAATCGGCTTTGGAAATGCAACTGATTTGACTGTCCCTAAAACATAATACAAAGTAATAATAAAAATATATATATGCTGTGACCACTGAACTTTGGCCACTGATGTAGCAAAGTTGGACTGAACCAACTTAAAGCTGAAGAGGGAGAGTGTAAAATATAGTAATTCTTATTTCTCAATTATTTTTATTTAGTTTGTAGCCAATAAAGTAAAATTAGAGCCACATGCTTTTGTCTTACTGTTGGGAGTGAGAACATTTTTCAAGGTAAACAACCTGGAGTAAAATCACAAGTTTACCCCCATACTCTGAAAAATGGAGCAGCAGCTGCTCCAGACACCTGTGATGGTACAGAGGCTTTACCACTGTCCAGGAAAAAAAAAAAAGGTTAAAAAGGTTAAAAAGGTACCATGTAATTTTGAACACAAAGCAAAATTGTATATGTAAAAAGTAGTTGTTTTGAAATGTGGCTTTAATGGACTTACAGTTTCTACGTAATAAAATTACTGTGAATGCTTCATATTCATTCATAAAACTGTGATAATCAAAATGGACAAGTGTAGCTGCATGGCGTCACCAGTTTAGGATCCTGGGATCAATCCTCAGAAAGCATGGGATCTTTTTTCACTGATACGCTGATGATAGTCAGATCTATATGCCACTAAAAAAGAAAGACGCCTCCTCAATCAGGCCACTTCTGTTGTGTCTTGAAGACATCAAAGCTTGGATGTCTTTAAACTTTTTAAATTTTAATGAAAAGAAAACAGAAGTGATGGTGTTTGGTCCTAGTGGCTCTTGTGAACCTTGCCCTGTTGATCTGGGCCCTCTGGCACCACATGTAAAGAAAACAGTTTCTAACTTGGGTTTTAAAATGGACAGTGATTTTAAATTAGATTCCCAGATTGGAGCGGTGGTCAAGACCAGTTTTTATCACCTCAGACAGCTGGCTAAGGTAAAGCCCATCCTTACACAGCAGCAGCTGGAAACAGTAATCCATGCCTTCATCACCTCTCGGCTGGATTACTGTAACGCTCTTTACCTTGGAGTCAGCCAGTCCTCCCTCAGACGTCTCCAGTTGGTCCAGAACGCTGCTGCTCGCCTTCTAACTGGAGTTCATAAGAGGGAGCACATCACCCCCACTCACTCTGGCTTCACTCCACTGGCTGCCTGTTCATTTTATGCTGGATCCCCACTGCACGCATCTCGCGCAGCCGAAGCAGCCACTTTACATTGAAGTCTATGGGGACGCGAATCTTGGAGCAGCGGGTCGTGTCGCGGCGCATCCACAGCATACAAACAGCGCGAAAGTGAGCAGCAGCTGTTTCCTACTCCCGCGTCGCATCCGAGCAGCGACTGTGCTGCTCGGCAGCGCAGATGTGGAAGCACGCCATTCCGTGCTTCCACAGCTAGATTCAGCTCGCTGCTCAGCAGCAAACAATCAGGACCAATCAGGAGAGACTCTGCCATGTGATCACGCAACGACGACGGGACGGAATTAGGTGGGCACCGCGCGAAACGTTTAACAGATGAAAAAAATCCCGCGGTAAACATGGAGGAGAAACTTACAGCAGGTCGTCAAACTGGGGGCGGGTGACACGGAAGTACCGCTGAAAGCGCTCCTCGTCTGCGCGCAGCTCCTGGATCAGATGGTGAAATTCACCGAATCCATGACGCCTCTCTAATGTGGGGTGAATCCAGAATCGTTGTTGTGCACGGCGTCTGCGTGTTGCTGCTTTGTAGATTAAGTACAAGGCAATTCTTCGTATTGCGTCCGCCATTTTTCTGAGACCGGAAATAAACAAACACCGGAGCGGAAGAGGACCAACACGCTCCTCCTCCCACTGCAGACGCGTTAGATGAGGACAGTCATCTGTTGACAAGCAGCCAGTACAGTGCATTTGGAGATTTCTGGAAGCGCGATATGCTTTAGGTGAGGATGAGGCAGAAGAGTTCATTTTAAGATTCTTTAATTTGTTTTTAAAAGTTTAAATGGTCTTGCTCCATCCTACCTCTCTGAGCTGCTTCACCCATACTCTCCTGCTCGGTGCCTCAGATCAGCTGATCAGCTGCTTCTGGAGGTGCCGAGGTCCAAACGGAGGCTCAGAGGAGACAGAGCTTTTTCTGTTGCTGCTCCAAAACTGTGGAACGATCTCCCTCTTCCCGTCAGACAAGCTCCTTCACTGTCCAGTTTTAAAACTCTTCTAAAAACACATTTTTACTCACTGGCTTTTAGCACAGACTGATTTTGTTCTGCACTGTTTTATTGTTTTTATTGATCTTAATGTTTTAACAACTGTTTTATTTTTATGTGTTTAAATGTTCTTGATTTTATGTACAGCACTTTGTTGCAGCTGGGGTTGTTTTAAAGGGCTCTATAAATAAAGTATTATTCTTATTCTTATTATTATTTGACCAAATATTATAAATGTAAAAAGTTATCTTTTACTGATTTTTGTATTGAATAATTAAGAAAAGTGTGGCTGCCAAACAACTGAACGTCACAGTGATAATTACTTCTACAGTAATTACTGTTATTATTTGGTCATTCAGTATGTAATTTGTGTAAAATATTGTCATAATTATTACATAATATCTTAACTAGTCATTTAACCTCTAAAGTGCTGAGTCAGTTAAGAAAAAAATTAGATTTTCTGTGGGTCTCATGACTGTTTGAGTCAAATTTAAACTAAAACCAGAGAAATTGCATTTCCAGCGAAAATGCAGTGCAATGCTTATTGCTAAAGAACTTGATGAAAACACAGCTGAAATTAGCTTAAAAAAATCTGATTTTAGTTGAAAAGGAAGAATAAGCCTAAATTAACAGAAGGAAGCAGAAAGCACACATATTTGCTGAATTAGGTTTAAATAAGCAGAAATGCACAGATGAAAATAGCTGTAAAAGCTGAAATCAACAACAACAACAACAACAAGAAGCTGAAAAGTAGATGAAGAAGCTAAAACTACCAGAAGGAAGTGAACAGAGCTGAATTTAGCAACAACAAAAAAAGATAATAATAAAAAATATACCGTAATTAGCTGAAAAAGCTAAAAATAGCATAAAACAGCTAATAGTAGCTGAAATAACGGAAACTAGTAGAAATAACCTGAAAGGAGCATAACAATTGAAATAGGTAGAAAGAAGTTAATTAGGCTGAAAGTAGCAGAAGTTACCACAAAAAGTTTGAATTTATCCGATAACAGCTGAAATTAGCTCAAAAAGGCTAAAAATTTAACTGAAAAGTAGGAACAAGTTTAAATTAGCAGAAGAAACATATGTTTGCTCAATTAGACTGAAAGAAGCAGAAATGAGCACAAAAAGTGGAAATGATCTGAACCCCCCCCCCAAACCCCCAAAAAAACAACAAAAAAAAACCAATCCCTCCGCCCATAAAATTAGCTGAAAAGTACAAGGCAGAAAGAAGCTTAATTTACAAGAGGGAAGTGGAGAGAACATATTTTTGCTGAATTACCGTAGGCTGAAAAAAGTTGAAATAAGTGCAAAAACTGTGGAACTAGCTGAAAAAGCTAAATTAGCATAAAAAACAGCTAAATAGTGGCTGAAGTAGCAGAAAAGCTGAAATGTAGAAATGAGCTGAAAGGAGAAGAAAGAAGTTAGAAGATGCACAAAAATTTAGTTAGCAGAAAGAATCTACTGGTAAATGGAAATCAGATTTAAAAAAAAAACTGCTGAAATTAGCTGAATGTAGCTGAAAAAAAGTTTAAATTTGCACAAAGAAGCTGAAGCAGAACAAAATGTGAAAGGAGCAGTAAAAGGTTGTAAACTGATCTAAAGATTTTAAGGATGTAAAATAAGCTCAATTCATTTACTATGACAAAAAAAAAATGGCAGAAAAGGCTAAATATTTCAAAAAGCTAAAGCTGCACCAACACCAAATGTCATAGCTGGGTTGCTCTGAAAGCGCTGAACGTTTTGATTTATGGCTTGAAAAATATGGGATGAGAAAGATGCTGGGGGAAAAAAGGATCACAATAGTGTGAATGCTTCATAAATATGCACACAATAAACAACAGGAATGTTCCAGTTTATTGTACAGTCATCTTTCTGCTTCATGTCTCACCTGAACAGGCCTGACGGGGTCCAGCTCCTCCAAACGGACTTAAGGCCAGTTGGTTTTCATCTACAAACCAGCGCAATGACTTGGGGCTCAAATGTACTTCAGTGCTGTAAAATAGCTCTTATTTAAGTGGTAACTGCCTTTATTACCAACAGAACAAGCTCAAGGAAAAATCTGAGCAAATCGTTTGTTTAACTCTTTCATCACCTCCTCTGTTGAACTGCGATGATAATGTAAAAAGAAACACGTCTTATAAAGACTAAAAATCAAAAGAAGTTGACATTCTAGGTGTGTACGTGTTCGTTGTAAGTTGTCCAGGGTTCCAAATATGCAAATAGCAAAGCGAGCGCAGAGATGTGGCTGGAGGCCCGGCGGCTGTCTATTCAGCAGTGATTTAGTGGCTGACAAGGCTGAACCATGTGGCTCAATAGCACTAAAAGGCTCATCCTGTCTAATGGGGTTCCTCTATGACGCAGACTTGGAGAAGCAACCCCTCCCCTTTCATTTACTCTGACATATAGCCTCACACACACAACTACTGGATGTCCATTCAATTTATCCACCGTGCAGAAGCAATGAGTACACACAGAAAGATATACATATTTCAAACACATGCTTGCTTATGAGAAATCGTTTCGGCGCAGCCACCCCCCTCACACACACGCAGGGCTGCCCACTAATGAAAAGGCAGTGCAACGAGACAATTGCGTACGACAAACACTTGTGTAATTGCTTTTGAGAAAGGGTTCTTGTCGCAGGTTGTCATCGATTGGTCGTTTGCTCAGTGTGTGGGTGGAGGCCCGAGAAGCACGGATCATTACTGGACAGTCTGTGGTATCACTCTATTACCTCAATAGGGTCCGGGTTTGGCTTCTGCATGACTGAAAACTGAGCGCAAGCAATACCTGCAGTAAGAGGGGATAATATATGGGATTCCAAACACATGGGATTAATTTAAAATAATTTAATAGAAACAGTTTGAGTGACTAGTGATGTGAGGTACTGTACTAATATCTATTAATGCAAGTTAGATCCATGAAAAACCTTTCACATTAGCTGATTCATTATAGTCCATGTTAAGCCATAACAAAGTTAGGGTTAGGGTTAACAGTAGGGTTAACCTTAACCCTAACTCTAACCCTAACCCTTAGTGTAATTCTAAAGTTGGTATTACCCAAACATTGTTGTGAATGAGGAGTCCAGACATGAATCACCGTGTAGTATGCATCCCTTCCCAGCAGATGGCCTCACTTGCAAGTGCTTATTCAGTAGAGTGGTGATGCTGGTCCAGGGGTGGGGTTGGGACGCACCTATTGATTTGGCATTGAGCTATAGAAGAAAATTTATAAATTTTGGAAACTTTTTAAGTGTTCTTATAATGCTGGTGGTGCTTCCTTGTAGACACCAGTGTTGCTTGGCCTCCTATTTAATTAATGACATCAATGCAAAATGGGGATAACAAATGGTCCAAATGCCTGTATGATTTTGTGAATGGAGCACTTAGTGACTGAGCAATGACGTCAGCACGAAAAGCCATATTCCTTTTTGGTGAGCCAAGACTGAAGCGGAGGCGTCCCATTGGCTCACCGTAGCATCAGCGCAACGGGATTGGCCAGCGGTGGATAATTAAACACCTACACAGTCAATGCACAAATCCAAGTGGTGGGATATATAGGCTGGTGGTTGGTGTTGCATGCAACAGTCAAGAGTTGTTCTGCAAGTTCAGAGAAAGACAACTTGTGTTTTGCACAGGCATTTATAGAGATTTATATTTAATTACTTTTTATTTTCTCGCTGGGTGATCATCACTGAAGGTAAGTGTTGGCTCTTTTTTTTTTTTTTACTGCTGCAAATAAGACCTTTTTTTCCCCATCTGGTAAATCAGCTGAGAACAAACTTTCATTTTTAATAACGACCTGGAATGCGCTTTGACTTTCCGTTGTGTGTGCGAATCAGAAGGGACATGTAGACACTGTGTGATGGGACGGTGATGGAGATGACATGTAGCGTCTGGGGTCTTCAGGATCAGTACCATCCGTGTTACAGAGGTCCATCTTTACCAAAGACTGAGCCTAACAGAATAATGAAGAAAACCTAGGAACGATGAGAAGAAGGGCTTTCAACAAACGCTAAAGAACAGATTTAATAGAGAAAATTGATCGGAAGCATCTAGATCTGATTGTGCGTGTCAGTCAGACACAGTGTTTTGTGTGTGTGTGTGAGAGAGTGTGTGCTTGTAAAAGAGTGCTGGCAGCTCATTACACTAATGCACTGGTCCCTCAGGGAGTTGGCAAGCTTTGGAGGACCCCCCGCCCCCACACTTTTCCTTCCACCCCTTTTCTTCCAGCAAGCATTACCTCCGTTGCACTGTATAGGACCTTTACTTACCTTTTCCCTCGCATCACACCCTCCCCCCTATGCACACACACAAATACACAGACTTCTACTACCTGCAGGCATGTCACACCTGCTGCGCATGACACGAGAGGACTACATGTCCTGTGCTCTCGGCTGGATATTTTGGAACAGTGTGTTTTTGACGAAGAAGAGTAGAAGGATTGCCGTGTGTGCGAGAACGTTCAGCAGGAGACAGATGTAGAGCCGAGTTCACTTTTCCACAAAGTAACTTCCTTCCTACAGAACGAGACGAGAGCCACCAGCAAGATATTGTCTCACAGATACATTTGTGAATGACAAGAGGCTTTGTGGGCAAGAAGCTCATGTGTTTTTCCTTGTTCAGGGGACCATGGTTATGTTGAAGATCTCTGCTTTCCTTGTTGCCTATGCCCTGGTCATTTGCCAGATGTACTGCTCACAAGCCGCCCCCGCCAGGTGAGACACTCAACAATCACGTTACACCCTCGACACTGGCTTGACTTGATTTAACCGCTTTGTTAAACGTGTGCAGGAATGCAACCAGTGTTTATGAGTAATGGGATTACAAGTAGTGGGGGTTGTAGAGTGCTGTCTTTAAATAGAAAGAGTTTGTAACGGTAAAAAATTCAGGATGTCCGTGTACAAAAAGACAGGGATATTTGTGATTGCACACTTTGTGCCTATATCCTACAAACCTTTTGATTAAAAATACACTGAGTCCAAAATACTTTTATATATTTAATATATATTATATATATTTGATTTATAGTTAAGTTTTTGGTTTAAAGCAGAGTGAATGAATGAAACTGTACCAGTTTAACTTTTTAAAGAATACCAGGAGAAATGGAAAATAACAAACAAAAGCAGAAATGTTAACGTACAGTACCTCAAAGGAAAATAAATGACACATTTATCTATATGAACTATTCCAACCACTCCCAAGACGGTTCTCATGAAGTTATCGATTTTGTAATAAATCTAAAGCTGCTTGGACATCAGCCCCGCCGCCCCTCCCCTTTTTCTCAAATGGAGCACTTTCCGCAGATTGTTTCCCCCCCATGTTGGCCGCTGGCCCTCCAACTGAGACGTCATCCCTTTCAGAGGTGGTGACATCTCAACCATCTCTCCCCATCTTTCCCAGCCATCTTTTTTTTTTTTTTACCAGCACCCCCAACCCCTTCTAACAAACCTCTCCCATTTCCCACTCTGTGCTTTTTACTGCAGGTACTTTATATTAAAGCAATTACTTTAATACTGACCTCACTCTTTTTGCTCCCACTGTGACTCCCATGACCCCCCCTCACCCTGTCTTTGACCACAGACCAGGTTTAGAGTCCATGTCAGACCGAGTCACGCTTACGGACTACGAGGCACGACGGTTACTAAACGCCATTGTTAAGGAGTTTGTTCAGATGACAGCGGAAGAGCTAGAGCAGCAGGCGACCGAAGGAAACAGGTACATATGACTTTTATGGCTTTTTACACTTTTTTCTTTAAAAAGAGTTATTTAAAAAAAATTTTTTTTCACTTAAATGGGGAAATGTGTAGACATAAAATAAAATAAAGAGTTGTTGAGAAATTTAGAATGAACAGATGGGCAAAACCTTCCAAAAGTTGTTTATCATGTAAGAGGCCTCATCGTGTTCTGGTTTCACTTTAACACAACTATGGATACAGCTACACTTCTAAGACACTTCAGTTCTTTAGAAAGGTATGTGCAAGACAATAAAGAGCAATTTTTTTAATGAAAAAAAAAAGTCAAACTAAAAACAACGAATCCCTATTCTCTGTCATGACTCTGCCCCCGCATGGATGAGTTTGACTTCTTGTGAACAGATTATTACTGCCTGCTAGGCATGTGAACATGCTAGTTAGACTTAACGTGTGCATGAAGTGAGTTAAAGGAAGCTGCATGTACGGTGGCCCTGAGGTGTAAATGAACAAAATTTGAGAAAAAAAAAAAATGAAAAAAGAATTACATCTGAAAAAACAAAACAAAAACACAACAACATTTGAAAATAAATAAAGAAATAAATTACTTTAGAAAAGCCAAAGCGGAAATGGCCAAAGTGGAAGTGGCCAGAATCCCATTTGAAAAAAACGGAATCAAATTTGAAAAAAACAAAAAAAAACTGAATCACATTAGAAGGAAAACGGATTTTCATTAGAAAAAACTGAATCACGTTACAAAAAAATGGAATTATATATGAAAAAAAACAGAATCATATTTGAAAAAAACTGAATTACATTTGAAAAAAACTGAATTACATTAAAAAAACGGAATCACATTAGAAAAAAAAAACAGAATCACATTAGAAAAAATAGAATCATTCAGAAATTATGTAATTTCCATTTTTTCAAATGTAATTCTGGCCACTTCTTCTTTGGTCACTTCCTCTTTAGCTTAATGTAATTCTGTCTTTTCAAATGTTGTTGTGTTTTTGTTGTGTTTTTCTCAAGTGTTGTTCATTTCCACCTCAGGACCACCGTATGCATGTTTGTAGGAAGCGGTTGGTTTGTTCTGTAGGTGTAAAAGATGTAGGACTGTAGTGGGGGTTGGGAGTTTCTGCTATGGCGCATGATGGGAGATGACAGGTTCCTTGATTGTTTGAAAGGGAAGTGAGAGCATGATTCTGTAAGGGTATGAGATGTTTTCAACTTTCTTTTCTATATTGATGGCATGAGATGTAGAAATGCATGAGAGATCAGTATGAATATATAAAAGGAGAAACAAGAGACACAAATAAGGAATGTTCTACCTGCATGTGGTTTTTATCCCCACGTCTATGAGCCTGTTCTCTGCATGTTTGTTTGTGTGTCCCCTCCCCAACAGCATGGACAGGCCTCTAACCAAGCGCTGTTCCAACCTCAGCACTTGTGTCTTGGGCAAACTGTCTCAGGAGCTGCACAAGTTGCAGACATTTCCTCGCACAAATGTGGGAGCGGGGACGCCCGGCAAGAAGCGCAGCGCTCCTGAGAGCGACAGCTATGCAAGCTACGGCGAGACGTTTGACAGCATCTAACTCCTTCTTATTCCTTCATTTCCCAACCTCCCTCCTGGTTTTCCCCCATCATCTTCCCTCTCCTCATCTCATTTTCCTCCCAACATTTTTCACATTAGCAAGTGCATGCTGACCACCTGCTTGATTGACATGAGGAGAAAGTTACTTTTCATCCCTTTTACTTTTGTCCCACCTTTACTGGCAGAGAATTATTTCACTCTTTTATCTTAGACAATCAGACTTTACTTTATTTCCTCCACTGTAATTCAGGAGCCTCTTCCGACATGTCTTTAGTGTACGTGAACTTTGAAAGTTAAGAGTTGAGCAAGATCACCTAATCTTAATGATCCACTCATGCAACACCACATGTTTGTTGTTCAATAAACATATTTTTTTAACCATGAAGCCGTAGCTCATTTTTGTTCTTAAAGGAGACCACATATTGGTTTTATAAATTTTTATGGTATGTCTCTGGGCTATCCAGACCATGTTCATTCAATTTACTGCACAAAATAATTCTTAGATAATGAAATATACCCTTTTTAGTTCTGCCGTTTCTCATTTCCGTTCTGAACAGGCTGTTTATGATAATGAGCTCTGAAGGCCATGCCCTTCAAAAATCTGTTTACATTAACTCCGCCCTCTGTATCTCTAATCTGTTGTTGTTTTAAAATTAGCTCTTTTTTATTACTCATTTGACTTACTGTTAGTGCTAGCTTAAGATAACTTACCGAAAGCCGTCTGCGCGTGCCGCCATGAGCTGCTCCTTTTAGCATTAGCCCACCCGAATCCAAGGCTAATGATAGCTCTTCCTCCTCCGGCACACTGCCCGCTTAGCTCCGCTCGTTGCATGCGGCGCTTTGGGAGCGAT
>JBBPBX010061909.1:10365-20983 GCA_038048925.1 Garcialebias charrua | reverse complement strand
ATTGTAAGAATTATGAGGAGGTCAATATTAATACTGACCTCTTTATCCTTAATTAATCTACTTATTCAGATTGAATAGTAAATTCACGGATTCTGTTCTTTTTCAGTTTACCCAATATTTCTGTGATCTTTATGATGGATAAATAAACAGAGCCATTAAGTGACAAAGACGTTAACTTAGTTTGATATGTCAAAGAGACACTATCATTTATTTAAAATAAATCAACTAAATTAACACCATTACACTTGATTGACATGATTTCACTTTCTTTCAATTTAAAACGTCAGCACACTTAAATTCAACACAACAGACATAAATATTGGATGTTAACATATTTAGTCTGTGGGCTCTTTTAGCTTAAAAATATAGTTTCCAGCTTAGATAGAGAGGGGAAAGAGTAGGAGGAAAGATTTAAGAAGAATTGGGAGGTTAAGAGAGGAAGTTTATCTTGCATTTATGAAACCAGATGACACTCTTCCGTACGCGTCCAGCTAAGATATCATCACACCTCCAGCAAGCAAACAGCTGCTCCTTTACCTTAAGACGTCCGCCTTGGTTCTGGTAAAGAGCTGTGGTCAACTTTAGACTGACGAGTCGTCGGTCCCGCAAGTCCAAGCTGGACTCCACGCGTGTTTACCTTGTCGGTGTCGGTGATACTCGCTTTCATCGGCAAAAGTCGTGGCAGTCGTGGTTTCTTGGCTCAAGATAATTTATTCCAGGAAGGAATAACAAACGCTCGTTCGAGGTGGACTCATAACGGCCTGTTATCAGTCCTTAGTTGAAGACGCAGGTCGTTAGCTCTTGACCAAAACGTACCCAGCTCTTGGGAAAGGTTCACATTTCTTCTAAAATTCCCAGCAAACTCTTCCAGCGTTCTCGCACAGTAAGAACTTAAAAAGCAGGAACAAAGAGAGGAGTGGACTTGCCTTATCAGGCCCAAGGTCAGCCAGAGCAGAGAGAGCTTTGTTTAGGGAACAGACAGAGAAAGCTGGAGCCTTGTTCATGATTAAACTGTCTTCTTATTTCTAAACAAAACAGTCGGGTCTCTGTGACCCGAAATTTCACCTTTAACATAGCAGTGAACACAGTTTAACTCTCACAGAATAACACAGCTTAAAAGCACACATCATGAAAATGACAAAAGTTATTCTTTTGATCACATTAGAATAAAATCAAAGATAGAAATAGTCTCTTTTGGTGACTATATTTATCAGATTATAGCTAAATGAATGATTTTGTAGTAAATGTCTTGCTTTACTGAGAGGTCAGTAAAGGTCATCACTGGACAGTTCAAAAGTACACAGGTGTCTTAAAAGTGGACAAGGTCATGTCCACTACATCTCCCCCCTTTTGGAAGCCATCGCCAGTCCTTGGGGATGGGGTCCAACACGAAAGGAAACCCTGAACTGTCTTTGATCTTGAAGTAATCCAGCAAGTGGAGAAGAAAAATCAAAAATTATAATCCCATAAAGTTTTTGGAAATTTCAAACTGTTCGGAGGTAATCCCATTGCGAAAAGCTTTTAATCCCTCGGAAAACTGAGTCTGTTAACTCTTGGAAAACAAAGTCTGTGATCCCTTGGAAAGCAAAGTCTTATAATCCACAACGATAATTCCACAGCAGTAGTTCCACAACGATTAGTTTTGTTGAATGATCAGCAACAATTGTTTTCATAATCAGCATGTAGAGGGGATCCCTCGATTGACGCAGAGGAGGCGACCCTTGGATGAAGGTTGAAGACCAAGCGTTGGAGCTGCAGGTCCCCACATCGATGGTTGGTGGCTGGTTGGTTTCCAGTCAGTGCCACTCTGGTTCTATGTGTCATGCAATTATGTGGTTTTTTAAGGTGGGCTTATGATTGGGATTTTACATTAAGCCTTACCTATATGCACCTGGTATGTAAGCTATCATGGTTTAGATCAGCTACACTTACCAATTAAGGGGTGGATCAATTCTGTAAATTTAGATATAGGGATTTGTACCTATAAAATTTTGGAGGGCTTCTGTAACGAAGGCCTCTAATTCCAAACTATTCCTCCATTCATTACTTAGTTTAGGTTAAACTAAAATAAAAATGAAATATAGTTTGATCTAAATGTCTGTTGTCTTTTAGACGAACGACGTAGGATTTGGTATTCCTAATAAATTTTGAAGTCTATGGCGAGACTCATCAAAATAAATAGACAATCTAGAATAGAAACGATCGAATCGGTTCAATTTAGAGATTATGAGACCAGTGTAGTTTATTGTACCTTAAGTAGCTTTAAACTACATTGACTCTTCAACGATTGAGATTTAACAAAACGAACTGCATGTTGGCATAGTTAAATCCATATCATTCATTAACCCATGTTAATACAAAACCTTTTTGGCTGGGAGTGTTCAGAACCAAACAATATCTCAACTAATGACAACAGTAATGACTAAACAACAAGGAAACAACGTTTCACTGCTTCGACACACTCTTGTCGTCAGATTCCAAAGTGCAACACACAAGAAAAACAGGTCTCAACTTTATGACCGAGGTCAAATTAAATCTCGTGGATTTAAACGGTTGTTAAGGTTAGTTTTTTGTTGTGGGTTTTAGACTTAGCGTTTCTAAGTTCAAGTTAGACAATGCGACTTATAGGGTGGGAAATATGGTAGTTTAAACCTGATTAGTTTATTTACTAACTTGTGTTTGTACGACCTTATTATCCCATGAAGTCGGTGAGTTTGTCAAATCTTTATCTTTGGCATGGCCTAACATCACCCCCCTTTGGTCATGGGGGACCACGAACACAGGTGAGGACGTCCGTCCATGGGCACAAGTTAGGATGCCACCGTTTAGTTTAAGCTGTTCGCGCAGCTGAGAGAAGACGGTACACAGGAATCGTTTAGGTTTTGGCCAACGTATCTTCTTACGTTTACCTCTTTCCGTGTAATTCAGGTGTGTCACAACTGTCGGCGCAGTCGCAGATGTGCCTGATTGTACAGACTGCGACGGGTCACTGTCGTTGTGTGTGTCTTCCCACTTCTTGACTGAAGAGAGGCTCTTTGAGTCTGTAAAAACTATGTCATTTCTGACTAGTTCTAGACACAAATGTTCCTGAACCAAGGTTTCATCGAAAGCTTGGCTGATAGCCGATTTACCTGTCCCAGGGGACAGTACAGCAACCTCGGTGTGGGGTCCTTGGATCTCCACACCTTTCTCTACCTGTGGTAGGTAATGTGAGTTTGCCCCCTTCTTGTCTGATGAGGGGTCCTCGTAATCTGCAACAATGATGTCCAAGTGACTGTCAGCGTTTGGTTGACTGTCATTTTCTGGACTCAGATGCCCTTGAACCAAGGTTTCATTGAAAGCTTGGTTGAATGCCGAATTACCTGTCTCCGAGGACAGTACAGCGTCATCGGTGTGGGATCCTTTGATCTCAACACCTTTCACTACCTGTGGTAGGCAGTGGTCAGGGAGTGCTGAATGTGTCAGCTCACAGAGGAGGTTCTCTTGTTGGACCGGAGTTTGGTCCAACTTTTGGGTCTCTTCTGTCTCACCTGTAGTTGAAGGTTCACTTACCGGGCTCTCGTCCTCGGATGAGCAGTCCCGTGTGTCCTTTGCGGTACCTGCGGTTAGGCAGTCTGTATCGCAACTAGGAAGCACCTGTATTGGCAGGGGTTTTCTCACTGTGCTCCACATTTTCCGTCGACCATAATCTATAATCGCGTTGAAGCGGTTTATAAAATCTTGGCCAACCAAAAATGGGAATGAGTCAAGTTTAGACACGTACACCGGGTGGTGTATTGTCATTTCGCCAATCTGCATGTGAACCATAGCCATAGCTGTTAGGGTTGTTCTCGTCTCTGCGAGACCCTGTAGCTCAATAGCACATTTCTCAAAGGGTATTTGCCTGTCAACACCGTTAGCGGCGGTCCTCAGCTCCTCGAACAGCTTGGCCGACATAATGGTTATATCAGAACTGCCATCCAGGAGGGCTTCACGCTCAAGGACACCTTCCAGTGTGATAGGCAGGTAAGCTTTCTTAGCCACCCCCCTTTGTATAAAGTTACACAGAAACCTCACAGGTCTTGTCCCACGTTTCTGTTCACGTGTGACTCTGTCTGTGTAATCTTGTTTACTGTCAGCATCTTGTTCGCTGTCAGCATCATGACCTTCAGGATGTTGTTGTGTGTCAGCAATTGGTTTGCTGTCAACATCCATGGCAATGTCACTAACTGTGTGCTCTGAGTTATCCATGTGCTCTGAGTTATCAAAGACAAGGTCACTCAATGTACCAGTTCGGTCATCCTCTGTATCATTCAAGTTTTCAAACAACCAACTTATGTCCACTATCTCCTCAGAGCATAGAGGTATGTTGCCTTTTTTCTGGAACTCCTGTGATTTTCTGCTACTCCCGGACTGTCCAGTCCGCAGTGCAGGGGCAGGACCTTTGCTCGGTGTAGACCGCGGAGGGTCACTTAAAGAGCGGGCGTCCACCGTTTGTGGTTTTTTGCTTATCTCGGGCAGCTTCGTCCGAGGTGCAGGGACAGGGCGTGTGCTCCTTTGAAATCGTTTCATGTACTCTGGGTCTTGTCTGAGCCACTCCGGCTCATTGTTCCAGCGGACACCTTCACTACGTGGTTTGTGAGTTTGAAAAACATGTTTCTTCTCGCCTTTTTTAGGAGAGGGAGTTGATGAACTTGTCCCTTCCAGCTCCAGCGAGTGGGATTTGACCTTGTCTTGGTAATGTAGTTCACGCTCTGGTTTTGTTTTTAACCAGATCGGGTCAGGGAGTTGACGAACATCAAAACCATTTATAGCACGCCGTTTTATTTTTAATTGCTCAATCTCACTTTTTAACTCAAGTTGTTCTTGTTGAAAACTTTCTTTTCTGCGAATGTTATCTTGCCTGAACAATTCAAGTATTTCTGTGTGCAGCTGTAAAGCTTCATCACAGTCGTTATCTCCCATCTTTTTGTTTTGATTTTGTTTGATCTCACGTTTTAACTTAAGTTTTTCTTGTTGAAAAGTTTCTCTTCTGCGAATGTTACTAAGCCTTAACGATTCAAGCTTTGCTGTGAGCAGCTGTAAAGCTTGATCATAATTGTTATCTCCCATCTTTTAGTTTTGATTTTGTGTGAAAAAAATCAAAAGATTGTTCTCATGTTAGTGTTTGCAAATAAATATTCACTTTTAATGTAGCACTGAGTCAAATAAACTAATCAGCTGAGGTTTACGCGTTTCACTGTGTAATAAGTATTCATAGGTACCTTTTTTCAGGTTTTTACCCTCAATGAACTTTGTAAAAGTTAAATGCACTCTTGCAGTGTTAACTTTAAAATAGAACTTACGTTCAAACAACAGTTACTAACTAACCCAAGCAGCCTGATTTCCGTTTTTTCTTACTCAAACGCTTATAAAAGAGGGCTGACTTAAATGCAATGACTTCACTAAAATGTGACAGGATGCTGCTTGAGCATGCCTTTAAAAAGATGTCTTGCAGTCTCAGTGAAACTGATTTTGTACTGCATTTGACAGTTATCAGGAGTGAAAAAGGACGTTCCGTTCGTTATTTTAAACAATTTTTTATTTAAAATAAACGAGTGTTCGTGCGCTCAGCATAACAGTACAGTAATGATTGTGCACAGAAAAACGTTAAAAATGCCAATTTTAACTAAAAGTGTACAGATGTACAACAATTCTGTTTAAAATTCAGAGATGTGAAGAGCTTAATGTGGAAATGCTCTGTTCTCCATCATTTTTTTTTTTATTTAATTTGAAAATCAAATAAAAATTCCCTTTTGAGTGTCATTATAAATCTCTTCAGTATTTAAAATGAGCATAAATTGTTTGTCTGTACCTCTGTTATTCTAAAATTTGTATTTAGAATAAACAGGAGTTTTTGTTTGTGTACAGAACAATTTTAAAAGCTGGTAACTCACCATAAAAATGCTGACTTCTTTATGATGTTTTTGAGAAAACTCATCTGTCAACGTCTTTTAACCAACAGGGGGCAGCTTCGAGTCATGAGGAGACTAAATTTTTCATTCAGTATTTAAACTAAAACTACCTTTTAGAGTTAGTTTCTAGTGTGTTCGTGATAAATGCTCGAACTGCGATCTTGTCAGAGACAAATTTATGTTGTTAGACAGTTTAGATGGCTTAAATGAGTTTTTAAACTTTTAGTGAAACCACTTTTCACCGTGTGTGTGTGAATGTGACTGCTTGTTGTCACTCAATGTGCATCAGGAAATGACGACAAGAATGGGCGGGCCAACGCAGCGTGCGTAGCGCGTCACCAGCTTCGTACGTGATTGACAGCTCACAACAGCGAATCAGCGTTCGCCACAAGAGTGATTGACAGCACACAACAGCGAATCAGCGTTCGCTACAAGAGTGATTCACAGCACACAGCACTCGTATCATCCAATCACAGCTCATAAACAAACGTGTACTAGGACACGTAGCTCTTTAACGTTAGCTTAGCACAACAAAACACAACTTTATAGACTCGTAATCAACTCAAACGCTTCGAATTAACTCCCCAAAACTCTGAAACGTGGCAATCACATTTAAAACAGGCACGACTAAGCTACGCTCAGTAACCAGCACGTCAACTGTAACGACACGGACTCCCTCGGAGCCGCGTTCAGGTCGGTTCCGTCCACTTTAAAGGAGCAGAACTCGGGTTTCAGAACCACTATCCGACACCGTTCTAACAGTTATATGCTTCTATGACCTGCTCCAACATGTAAAATACCAGCACAGCAATCTTGTAGATGTTAAATTAGCTTTTCAGGCAATTTGACTCGGCGGTCATTTTGCAGTGAGTTTACCTCAGCTTGTGCAACGTAATCTGGACCGGGTCCTTATCAGAACCACCAGACACTTCCCACACAGCGAGACAGATCCCCACCAAACTACTTATAGCGTTTCAAAAGTTGAACAAATAACAATTTCAGCTTCAAATGTCATTAACTGCAGTCCTGCAATCGTTCTGAACACTTTTCCAGCCAAAATAATTAATCTGTTAGAGTCTAAAACTTGGATCCTATTATGCAAACATGACGTTACAGTTCATGACTGAGACCACAGATTTATCAATAAACTTTTAGAAGCACGTACGAAGGCCACCAGATGTAAGAATTATGAGGAGGTCAATATTAATACTGACCTCTTTATCCTTAATTAATCTACTTATTCAGATTGAATAGTAAATTCACGGATTCTGTTCTTTTTCAGTTTACCCAATATTTCTGTGATCTTTATGATGGATAAATAAACAGAGCCATTAAGTGACAAAGACGTTAACTTAGTTTGATATGTCAAAGAGACACTATCATTTATTTAAAATAAATCAACTAAATTAACACCATTACACTTGATTGACATGATTTCACTTTCTTTCAAATTAAAACGTCAGCACACTTAAATTCAACACAACAGACTTCAATATTGGATGTTAACATATTTAGTCTGTGGGCTCTTTAAACTTAAAATAGTTTCCAGCTTAGATTGAGAGGGGAAAAAGTAGGAGGAAAGATTTAAGAAGAATTGGGAGGTTAAGAGAGGAAGTTTATCTTGCATTTATGAAACCAGATGACACTCTTCCGTACGCGTCCAGCTAAGATATCATCACACCTCCAGCAAGCAAACAGCTGCTCCTTTACCTTAAGACGTCCGCCTTGGTTCTGGTAAAGAGCTGTGGTCAACTTTAGACTGACGAGTCGTCGGTCCCGCAAGTCCAAGCTGGACTCCACGCGTGTTTACCTTGTCGGTGTCGGTGATACTCGCTTTCATCGGCAAAAGTCGTGGCAGTCGTGGTTTCTTGGCTCAAGATAATTTATTCCAGGAAGGAATAACAAACGCTCGTTCGAGGTGGACTCATAACGGCCTGTTATCAGTCCTTAGTTGAAGACGCAGGTCGTTAGCTCTTGACCAAAACGTACCCAGCTCTTGGGAAAGGTTCACATTTCTTCTAAAATTCCCAGCAAACTCTTCAAGCGTTCTCGCACAGTAAGAACTTAAAAAGCAGGAACAAAGAGAGGAGTGGACTTGCCTTATCAGGCCCAAGGTCAGCCAGAGCAGAGAGAGCTTTGTTTAGGGAACAGACAGAGAAAGCTGGAGCCTTGTTCATGATTAAACTGTCTTCTTATTTCTAAACAAAACAGTCGGGTCTCTGTGACCCAATATTTCCCTTTAACACAGCAGTGAAACACAGTTTAACTCTCAAAGAATAACACAGCTTAAAGCACACATCATGAAAATGACAAAAGTTATTCTTTTGATCACATTAGAATAAAATCAAAGATAGAAATAGTCTCTTTTGGTGACTATATTTATCAGATTATAGCTAAATGAATGATTTTGTAGTAAATGTCTTGCTTCACTGAGAGGTCAGTAAAGGTCATCACTGGACAGTTCAAAAGTACACAGGTGTCTTAAAAGTGGACAAGGTCATGTCCACTACAATATATATATATATACAGCAAACCCCCGACCTACGACCCCATCGACCTGCGAACCACGGGACCTACGAACGTATCATATTTAATAAAAATATGAAATTACTGTATTAAATTTTTTTTATTTATTTTTTTATTATTTTTTTGTGTTTAAATGTTCTTAATTTCATGTGTACATCACTTTGTTGCAGCTGTGGTTGTTTTAAAGGCTTTATAAATAATAATTATGATAAAAAATGATCATTTCTGATCATTTTTGTCATGATTGCGCAATAATTGTGCAACTTCCGGTCATAACAGGAAGAAGGTCGGTCATAACAGGAAGAAGGTCGCCAGTCACCGGAGGCCAGCCATCTTAGGGTTAGTCACGGCTACAGGCAGCAAGGTTTGGAAGACTTGTTGATCAGGATTGCCTCATATGGATTAATTACTATCTGGAATCGCTCTGTGAGCTCTGTGGACGTCTCAGGCGGAGAAGCAGCTGCAGATTGATGGCCGATTGGGCCGCACCGCCGCTCCAACACCAGCTCATGGCCTGGCTAGCAGAAGCTAACACAGGCCTCGAGAGCTAACACAGGCCTCGAGCAGCTCCCGTGGTTTGCTCGTCGCGCTGCTCGGCCTGATAACAACAACGCATGGCAACCTAAGATGTCGGCTATGACCATCTCAAAGTAAGAAAATATATTTTTATTTATTCTGTAAATGTGAATAGCAATGTTTAACATTACAGTACACTACTGTACATGCTTAAATGTGTGCGCGCGCTCCGTTAGCATGATAAATAAAGGTTGAATGAATGAATTTTTCTTCTTCCGGCACTCGGCAAGGCAGGTCGCATATCTTTCTGCTCTTCCCTCCCTAAGTTTTTCCTACTCCCTGCTTGCTTTTCGTCTCGTCTGCGACCCTTCAGCGCTCACTCGAACCAATATGGAATTAATAAATTGGGCTGTTTCTTCAATGGATAAGATTTTTTCCACGAAGCGGACCGTGCCAGGAGAAGCTGTCTGTCCCTCCGACACACACGCGGCTGGATACGTGATGGACTCGTGGGGTCAGTGGCAGCCCATGTGTCTGACCGTCTTAAGTGTCGAGGACGTGGAGGATTTGTGGATTATTGGATTATTGGTAGCAACTGCTCTGTTTTTTGGCGTGAGCGGAGTTGTTTGTTACTGGAAGCTGAGGGAGGCTTCGGCAGCTATCAGCGCGCTGTCGGCACTACCTGATCAGCAAAATTCTCTGAACCGGGCCGTGAGCTCCTCATCCCAGCTGTTGTATGAGCTCAATCGCTCGCTTGGAGCAGTGGTGGACCACCGCGCACCTGCTGTCCGTTTTGGGACTTGTTTACAGCCACCCCGGATCAATCAAGGGACAGATGGAAGTTCATGAAGCGGAGCGGAGCAGAACCACATATTTGGATTTCTTTCGGCCATGAAACAGCACCACAGACTTGGAGGCGGCAGTGGAAAAGAACACTGTGGTCTATTGGATAACAAACAAGAACATTATCTGGCTTCTGCACATGTCCTTGAAAAGTAGGCTGTGGGAAGCCATTCTCCTGGAGTGTGAAGCTGAAGAGTCCCCCCCCCTCCCACTCCCCAGAGATTTCTGTGAAGCCTCAGATAACACCCAGCTGCACATCTGCTGAACTCTGTGTTTGTCTGAAATTACTCACAGACTCTCCTTGCCTGCCGTCTCTCCATTTGTTATTGTAACTAAATGTGCTCTGATATGGTTTTTACTGGATCACGCGGTGTCTTGAAGACAAAATGTGATTCATCTTTTTTTAATATCAATGCTGTGAATCCCCGTGTCTCTGCCTGTTTTCCTGCTTTTGACCTTCATCTGGGGACAGATTGGGCCTGGCCGCGCTAAGAGCATATCATGTGTTGATAAACATATCATGTGTTGATAAACATGTCATGTGCTTTGTTCTGCTGCAGCTTGTTTGCACTCATTCTATCTCCTGGATGCTGCAACTACATATTTACGCTGTATTGATGAAAATTGATGCAATGTTAATAAACCTTCTTGATTCTTGATTCTTGATTCTTGAATGAATGAATTTTTTTTTTTTAAGTAATTTTCACCCCCTACCTACGAACGGATCGAGCTGCGAACGGTTCTTAGGTCCCAAACTCGTTCGTAGGTCGGGGGTTACCATATATATATATATATATATA
>JBBPBX010061909.1:0-10322 GCA_038048925.1 Garcialebias charrua | reverse complement strand
ATATATATATATATTGGGGGGATTGTATTGGTCACTTTTATCTGAAGGCGGGATTGTACAGGTGATCCCCGACTTACGAACGAGTTCCATTTCTACACCCATTCGTATAGCCGCAACGCCGTAAGTCAAGGACTACCTTTATTGGTCACCTTTATCTGAAGGCGCCTACCTCTGCCTCCTCATCGACCTAGGTGGCGACAAAGATTATTACAAAGAATAACACTGAAATAATGTGAAGCTGACATACTTTATTTGAATTTACAGCAGATTTTTTAAAAGACAAAAGAAAATAAGCATGAAATGTAACCTACGAACTATGTAGCAAGTAATAAAAGACCAAAGAAAATAAGCATGCAACAATGGTTATACAGACATTTCTTCCAATGAAGAGACTTATCACACTTACAGAATGTCAGGAAATGTAACCTACGAACTATGTAGCAAGTAATAAAAGACCAAAGAAAATAAGCATGCAACAATGGTTATACAGACATTTCTTCCAATGAAGAGACTCATCACACGTACAGAATGTCAGAACATTTATGGCACTGTAACAACTTCTCCTTTGTACATTTGCCACATGTGAATCTTTTACAAGAAACACAACGTTGACTGGCACGGTTATTCTTGCAGCCATGCCTAACCTGGCATGATCCCCTTTTCCCTGTGTCAGGTGCAAGTGGTTGCGGTGGAATGTTTTCCTTACACACCTCCTTGGCTGCCATATACGGCTGTGCAAGCTCTTGTGCAAGCTTCATTATGAAGTCTGCTCGTCTCTCTTTGACCCCAGTGCATGCCTTGAAAAGCACATATGCATTCAAAGCTGCAATGTCAATCATGTTGTAGAACACAGCGACTGGCCAACGCCGTGTTCCTGAACGCGTAGTGTAATTTTGCACCATCTGGTCCATGACATCAACACCACATTTTTGGATGTTGTAGTCAGTGACTGTGTTAGGCTTTTTTTTCCGGGTGTCCCCAGTGTCCACCACACTGTGCATGCTACTCAGGATGCAGACAGTCTTTCTCCGTTTGGGCGCATAAACAGTCAGTGTGGCACCAGAGGTTGAAAACACCTTTGTACTGAATTCCTCACGGTCAATTGTCTTTTTGGCAGAGTCTGGAAGCTCACGGCGAATCTTGTTCACCGTGCCAAGGAGGGTGGTCCTCCGTTCAAGTAGCCGTTTTGCTAGCTTCAATGAGGTGAAATAGTTGTCTGTGGTAACAGTTCTGCCTTTGTCCATAAATGGTTCCATGAGCTTCATCACCACATTTTCAGATAGGTTTTCCCCGGTGGGACGATTGGGGTCTTTCCCAAGATATGGGATGATGTTACATACGTACTTGGATTTCAGGTCACATGCCACCCAGAACTTTATGCCAAACTTGTCAGGTTTTGTAGCAATGTACTGCAGGAAACAGCAACGGGTCTTCGTTGGAAACAGTTGCTCATCTATAGTAATGTGCCTCCCTGGATTGTAAAAAATGATGCAGTTGCCAACGAAAGCCTTCCAAATACCAGAGACTGCAGCAAACCTGTCATTTGCGACTCGTTCTTCGCGTGTGTCCTAGTCATCGAAGCGCAGGTGCCGCATGATGTCCTGGAAGCGGTTTCGAGCCATAATGCTGCTAATGGCGTGCACTCCCATTGTTGCAGACCATAAGTCATGCACCGCTGGAAGGCAGAAAATCCCTCGCAGGATGAGGATTGCAATGAATGCCTTTAGTTCAGGGACGGCCATGAACCAGTTAGCATCAAGTGTGCGGCGTGCATGTTGTACAGTCCAGTCCTGTATGGTCACAATCATTTCCATAGAGAGGAAACAGAGGAAACTCTGTAAGCGACTGGACACTTTTCTTCTGGCCAAAGGTGTTGGCTCTCCATCCTTGGGATAGCATTCAATAGTAGGGCTGTGATCCACAGGTCTTCCAAGCTGTTCTTCAGCCCATACTGTGCCGTCTTTTGCGGTCTCTGTAATCCACTCGTGTCTCTCCATCCGACCTCGCTTTTGTGGAGGAGGTGAAGTTTCCTCATCGACATTTAGAGGTGGTGAAGTGTCAGGTGTTGAATTGTAAACAACTGCATCAGGAGGTGTTTCAGTGTCTTTATCTGTAAGACAATGGCCCTCATGCACGAAAATGTTCGTATTTTTATCCTAAATTTCTCCTACTTTTGTTCGTACGAAGCGTTCGTACGAACATGCCACGTCAGATCCAACAAAGTCTTCTATCGTCAGGAAATGTGTGTATATGAGCTGTGTAAATAATGATGAATCCCACCTGTTCTATTCACCTGCTCGTGCACGCGGGAGGTTATTTACATAATTCCCACCCCTCAAAACACCATATAAGGATATAGTTTCCTGCCACCGCGAGCAGGAAGTGTCCATTCATTCCGGCTTTTATGCGTCAGAAAACACACAAACGCGTTTGGCGAATTAAAATTGACTCGCCTTTGATCATAGTGTCAGCCCCGGATCTGAGCGCAGACCCACACAGAATACAGATGACATCAGTGAGCGCCCACAGTCAACAGGCAGTTTATATTAAAAATGACATGAAACAGCTGTATAAGCTGGTTTCGCTTTTTTCTCCCCTGTCTCTGCAGCGGCGCTGTGTATGTGTGTGTGTGTGTATGTGTGTGTGTGTGTGTGTCGACAGTGGCACGGGGTGGGGGGGCCGTGCCGACAGTTGCGCGTGGCGTGGTTGCGCGGGCGCGTTACGTGGCACACGGTGGTCGACATGAGTGGCGCGGGGTGGGGGCGCGTGGCGTGGTTGCGCGGGGCGCAACTACTAAATGTGCTATATATTAACAGTTTAACAATAATAAACAGTATTTATGTTAGCGTGGGAGATATTTACATTTATCTGAGCTAAATGAAGCTATCTGGACTCGTTACGTCATGCCTAACATGCTGCATGTTGAAAATGAAGACACCAGGTTGATTTTTAATTTATTTATTTATTCAACACCACAAACTCATGTCACAAACACTGAGAATTAAATTGAACACTTTTAAAAACACGTTAACCGAACTTTAATGAACTGGACTCTGTTGTTTTCATCCCACTGGACCCACATCCGAACCGCCGGTCCGCTTCGTGGAACAGCTTCGACCTCGCAGGAAAAAAATAAAAATAAAACCTCAGTTGGTTGTTCTGTGATCGAACTAAACACAAGGAAACATTATTAAGAACATTGTTTACCTTGTAGCGCTGCTGTAAATCAGCTGATTCTCACGGACTAAAGTCAGACATGTTGACTCGGTTCCGGTCCAGTCAGCAACTGGTGCGCAGATGAAGCGGTCCCACTTGGTGTCAAATCTGTTGACTCTTATCCAAATTCCAGCTTTAACTTGTTGTTAACTTGTTGACAACAACTTGTAGTAGCTGAACTTTTAGCCAGAGAGGAAAACAGGCTGCCTCGTCTGCTCTGTTTACCTCAGGCAGCAGTGGCACGCATGCGCAGTAGTGAAGGTTCCAAAAATCACAGCGCCATCTAATGGCCCAGCATGGTAACTACAGTAAATTCATGAGTACGGGGGGTGGGGGGGAAGAGAGTCGTATCCACAGAATTCGCCCATGTCAACGCAAAACTTTCAACCTAATTAACATACCCAAAAGTTGCGTTTCCCCCACACAGTGTCCGTGTAAACAGGGCCTTAGTCTGCCCCTACTCAGAGACGTCATGGTTCGCTTAGGGACCGTCAACACATTTTCGACCGCATTCAGTCTTCAGAAACAAAAAATTATATATTTTACACGATTGACCCACCCGCACAAAACTTACATCAGACTACTCTCCAAGACCAGTCCTGCGAGACACAGCTGTTTATTTCTCAATTTTTATGCATTTTGTAATTTTTAACAATTTATTAATTCAGAAATCACTGTTTTTGCTCAATACCGTTCAGGTCTTTTGAGCCAACCGCACAAAACTTACATCAAACTACTCTCCAAGACCAGGCCTATGAGGCACAGCCTTTTATTTATCATTTTTATGCATTTTGTAATTTTTAACAATTTATTAATTCATAAATCTGTGTTTTTGCTCAATACCGTTCAGGTCTTTTGAGCCATCCACACAAAGCTTACATCAAACTACTCTCCAAAACCAGGACTATGTGGCACAGCTTTTTATTTAGAGAAAGTATTTTCAGTATTTTCAAGAAACTATTTTCAGCACCATCAAATAAATCCCTTTGCTGTACACTTACACACAGACACTGGAATAAGGATTTTAGCTGAACACCTAAGAAACTCATCCCATGTAACTCTTCACCTTGATGCTACCGGAAGTGTGGTCCAGAAAATCCCAGATCAAAATAAGCAGGTTTTGTACTATGCTTTATGCCTCTTTTCCACCGCTCGGCTCGGCTCGGGTTGGATCGGCTCAGGTCGGCTCAGTTCGGGTCGGGTCACATCTATGTTATGTTTCCACAGCTTTTTTGTCCCCCTTCTGTGGGCGGGGTCCAGAATCCTACTCGTCTTACCACATGGTGGCAGTAGTGTTCCCTCAAGCTATTTACTACAGTACTAGCCACCACTAGAAGAAGAACACAATAAAGGCTTTGACAGAATGTTGTGAAAGAGATGTCATGCTATAATGAGTACCTCATGAGCTGTAATCTTTAAACCCAATTCATAATCCTACCTTGTTGCCTTCTTTAAACCCATGTATTTTCCAATTTAGTATTTTTAGAATAAAGATGTATTAAAGCATATTTTATTATTTAGTTATGCACAAGGTGCTTGATAAAGTTGCAAAACCATATTTATCTGAGCTGCTTCAACCTTCCTGCCCTCCCCGATCTCAGATCAGCTGAGCAGTTGCTGCTGACAGTCCTCAAAACTTTTTAAATCTTATTTAAAAACACACATTTATTCCTTGGCTTTTAATACGTGATCTTATCTTTTATGGCATGTTAACACACCTGCAGTAAGACTGGTATATGTATTTATTTTTGTATGCTTTTTATAGTTTTTAATTAACTTGTCTTTTATGTTATTGTACAGCACTTTGGTTGACCTTGTGGTTTTTAAAATGTGCTTTATAAATAAAGTTGATTTAAAACATCACACTGTGATCTTTGAAACTGCCAGTGTCTCCCTGGCAAAGTTGCTGCTGGGTGGTAGATGGTAGATGGATGGTCTGTGAATTCTTTAACTTTAAACTGTCCAAAGGACTTTGGCCACTTTTAATTTTTGACTTTTTTTGTATGACTTCATCCTAGAACCAAATAATTTATAACGTAATAACGGTTGAGCAGATTCTAATAATCTTTATCTTATGATTCTTTAAAGGTCAAATGCAAATGGAAAGTTCTCTTAACTTCCAGTATGGATTTAAACACAATACACACTTCACATTATAAAATAAGTTTAGGAAATTGAATGTTCGAGGACACCACTTAAGAAAATATAACGTTTAATAGGAAAAGTTTGAAGTGACAAACAGAAGTAACAAATTTCCATCTGGTGTCTCACGTCTTCCTCCAGAAGATGACACAGGTTGTTGAATTCTGGCGATTTTCTTCTGTTGACTGTAAAAGAAAAATGTGATTAATTTAGTCCAGAAACTGTTTTTTTTTTTTTAAACAACACAGTGTGATCACAACATGTTCATATACTAAATGTATCCTGTTGGAGTTATTTGAAATAAAATTCAATGTGTTATAGACATAAATGTGTCAAGCTACCTCCATTAATTTTCTCCTTGTACTTTGTATCACATATTATCAATTCTATCAAAAACCACATAGCTGATATTTTTCAAAAAAATCTAGTGTGATCACAACATGTTCATATACTGTCTGTATCCTGTTGGAGTTATTTGAAATAAAATTCGAATTTTTATAGACATAAATGTGTCAAGCTACGTCCATTAATTTTCTCCCTTCTACTTTGTGTCACATATTATCAATTCTATCAAAAACCACATAGCTGATATTTTTCAAAAAAATCTAGTGTGATCACAACATATTCATATACTAAATGTATCCTGTTGGAGTTATTTGAAATAAAATTCGAATTTTTATAATTTATTTTCGTTGTGCAAGCACAGGTTTTGGAAACAGTCAAAGCGAAACTACTTTAAATGCAGCATATTTGACCACTACGTGACAATATTAAAGCGTGGTTAAGCTCAGGAGCCCTCGTACTATAAAGTCAGCTATGAAATATATTTTATATCTGTTCATTGAGCTACATTTAAAGACATAAAGCCGCCCGCGCGCGACGCGTTGCTCGTGGCGAAACTACTTTTTAAAATCCTGCAGTTTTGAGCAGTACGTGATTTTATTAAGGACACGTTCAGCTGAAGACCCATCTTTGCTATAAATTTAAAAAATAACAATTGTTTTTACCGTGTTATTCATGTAAAAGTCCTGCCGTGATAGCTTCCCTCGCTTCCGTGAAAACAGCTCGAGTCTCCTCCTTCCCACTTCCGGAGCGGGTGAGCTCGCTTCAGTACCCCTCTGAAACCAGCCCGAAAATCTCAAGAAATCTCGCGCGGCTTAGCACGGAATATCCGGTGGAAAAGGATGAAAGGGGGTCTCTGCGACGCACATATGACGTAACATCCGACCCGAGCCGACCGGTGGAAAAGGGGCATTAGTTTTGTCAGGCATGGGTAAGGATAAACCTCCTTTGCCCGTCACAGAACTCATCTCAAACAGTCATACAATTCCTTCAATTCCTCACTGGCTCATGGAATTTAGAAGAAAACTGTCTACAACTACAAAGATACAAGTAGCACAGGTCTAGACCGATTACAGTTGGGCTCTGATAAACATCCATCCATCCATCCATCCATTTTCGTCCGCTTCTCCGGGGTCGGGTCGCGGGGGTAGCAGCCTAAGTAGGGAGGCCCAGACTTCCCTCTCCCCAGCCACATGGAGCAGCTCCTCTGGGGAATCCCAAGGCGTTCCCAGGCCAGCCGAGAAACATAGTCCCTCCAGCGTGTCCTGGGTCTTCCTCTGGGCCTCCTCCCGGTGGGACATGCCCGGAACACCTCCCCAGGGAGGCGTCCAGGAGGCATCCTAACCAGATGCCCGAGCCACCTCAACTGGCTCCTCTCGATGTGGAGAAGCAGCGGCTCTACTCCGAGTCCCTCCCGGATGACTGAGCTTCTCACCCTATCTCTAAGGGAGAGTCCAGACACCCTGCGGAGAAAACTCATTTCAGCCGCTTGTATCCGAGATCTCGTTCTTTCGGTCACAACCCAAAGCTCATGACCATAGATGAGGGTGGGAACGTAGATCGATCGGTAAATTGAGAGCTTTGCCTTTCGACTCAGCTCTCTCTTCACCACGACAGACCGGTACAGCGCCCGCTTCACTGCGGATGCTGCACCTATCCGCCTATCGATCTCACGCTCCAGTTTTCCCTCATTCGTGAACAAGACCCCGAGATACTTAAACTCCTCCACTTGGGGCAGGACCTCATCCCCGACCCGGAGAGGGCATGCTACCCTTTTCCGGCTCAAGACCATGGCCTCGGATTTGGAGGAACTGATCCTCATCCCGGCCGCATCACACTCGGCTGCAAACCGCTCCAGCGAAAGCTGTAGATCACGATCTGATGAAGCCAACAGGACCACATCATCTGCAAAAAACAGAGAAGCGATTCTAAGGCCACCAAAACGGATCCTCTCAACACCTTGGTTATGCCTAGAAATTCTGTCCATAAAAGTTATGAACAGAATCGGTGACAAAGGGCAACCTTGGCGTAGTCCAACTCTCACTGGAAACGAGCCTGACTTACTACCGTTAATGCGGACCAAGCTCTGACACTGGTCGTACAGGGACCTAACAGCCCATATCAATGGGCCTGGTACCCCATACTCCCGGAGTACCCCCCACAGAACCCCCAGAGGGACGCGGTCGAATGCCTTTTCCAAGTCCACAAAGCACATGTAAACTGGTTGGGCAAACTCCCACGCGCCCTCCAGGACCCTGCTGAGGGTGTAGAGCTGGTCCAGTGTTCCACGACCAGCACGAAAACCACATTGCTCCTCCTGAATCCGAGGTTCGACTATCCGACGGACCCTCCTCTCCAGAACCCCTGAATAGACCTTACCAGGGAGGCTTAAGAGTGTGATCCCCCTATAGTTGGAACACACCCTACGGTCCCCCTTTTTGAATAGGGGAACCACCACCCCAGTCTGCCAATCCAAGGGAACTGCACCCGATGTCCACGCGATATTGCAGAGTCGCGTAAGCCAACACAACCCCACAACATCCAGAACCCTAAGGAACTTCAGTTCAGTTCAGGATACAGTTCAAGCTGCTCCTGTTTGTTTTCAAAGCTCTGAATGGACTTGCTCCTCTGTACATCTCAGAACTTTTGAAAGCCCATCAGCCCGGCAGAGATTTACGCTCTGCCAGTCAACACCTGCTGGAGGTGCCTCGCTCAAGGTACAAACAATGGGGAGACCGGTCATTTTCTGTTGCCGGCCCAAAAGCCTGGAACAGCCTCCCCCTTGAGCTGCGTGCCACCTCTGATCTGACTCTGTTCAAAACCAGACTGAAGACCCACTTGTTCAAAAAAGCTTTCAGTGTGTAACTTTTATTACTTTTGGTATTTTAATATGTAGCATTTTTTATTTCCATTGCCTTTTTATTTCCACTTGTTCAAAAAAGCTTTCAGTGTGTAACTTTTATTACTTGTGTTATTTTAGTATGTAGCATTTTTTATTTCCATTGCCTTCTTTTATTGCTGTTGTTTCTTATTCTATTTTCACTGATTTATTGTTCCAGTTTATTCATCCTTTTATCCTGTTAAGCACCTTGGTCAATACAAGGGAAGGTGGTAGGAAGGTGCTATACAAATAAAGTTTATTATTATTATTATTATTAACTCAGGGCGAATCTCATCCACCCCTGGAGCCCTGCCTCCGCAGAGCTTTTTAACCACCTCGGTGACCTCAGCTCCAGAGATTGGAGAGCCCGACCCAAAGTCCCCAGGCTCCGCTTACTCAGTGGAAGATGTGCCAGTAGGATTGAGGAGGTCTTCGAAGTACTCCGCCCACCGACTCACAACATCCCGAGTTGAGGTCAACAGCACGCCATCCCCACCATAAATGGCTCTGATAAACAGCGTTCTTATATCTTTTAACAAGGAGGATATTTCAGTTTACCTTGACCGAGCATTTAACATTGTGCATGGAAGAACTGCAGTTATTCCAAAATTTACAATCTTGCACCCAGTGGCGCAAAAAGCCACTATGCAGGTTATGCAAGGCATAGGGGCGCTGCACTTAAGGGGGCGTCAAAACCGTCTCTAGAAAAAATGTTTTTCTAGCAGCCATTTTGAGGCCCTTGGTGTCGGGGACTGGGCGCTTGGGCGTGTGTCGGCTCGGCCTGGTGGCTGCCTGGTGGGGCTCGGGTCCTCTGGTCCGGTCGGGTCTGGGCCTGATGGGTGGGCGCCCCCGGTGCCCGGGCCTCGGTGTCCGGCCCGGGGGCTACGGCGGTGTAGCGGGCTCCGGCCGGGGCCTATGAATGTGTCGCTGTTGACCCCGGGGGGTCATTGTGTATAGTCACTGGTGGGGCTTTTCCTGTTATCCCCTTTGGTCAGATCTGGGGAGTTGGTGAGTGGCTCGTCCTGTTCGGGTGGCCCTGAGGACTCTGGACTCTGGGTCCTTCTTGGGGTCTTGGGCTCTGGTTGCCCCTTTGCCTGCCTCGGGCCTTGGGGGGGTGGATCTCTGATGCTTCACAGTTGCTATTGAATGTTCTATTGGAGGAAACTTTTTCACTTATGCATGCTCACAACCACACGCAAATGGATACAGGGGTGTATATGTAGATATATGCAGATATGGAGATGGGTATATGAATGAATATGAATGTATATGTATGTATACTGTATATATATTTGTAGGTATGGTATGTATATTTATGGAAATCTATTGCAAGGTCATAAATGTTATTAGTCTTTATGCATGTGTTGCTATGTTCTGTCATGTACTTTGCAGGATTGCAGACGGAGGTTGGGTGTGTTTGCCTTGTGCTTTTTTGTGGATAATTGTTGTGTTTGGTTGTCTTACTTTTTGTCTTTCCTTTCCTTTCTCTCTATTGTTAAAAAAATAATTCATATCGGTATGAGAGGATGGCTGTAAGGTGAGAAGGGAGGCCATCTATAAACGGGAAAAAAAAAAGATATGGGAGAGAGTTGTGGAAGCAAGACTTAGACAACAGGTGACTGACTATCTGTGAGCAGCAGTATGGTTTCATGCCAAAAAAGAACACCACAGATGCCATATTTGCTTTGAGGATGTTGATAGAGAAGTACAGAGAGGGTAAAAAAGAACTCCATTGTGTGTT
>JBBPBX010061908.1:0-13165 GCA_038048925.1 Garcialebias charrua | reverse complement strand
TCTAAGCTGCAGTGAGATGCTATAAGAAAAAGAAAACCTGATGTTATTGTTGTGGGGACTTTAGGTGAACCCACGCAGTTCATTCCAGCATTAAACGACTCCCACTCATTGTTGCAGATACGAGTTTGTGTGAATGGACACAAACCGCTGAGCTGGAGCTGGACCTGCAGCCAAACTTTGTCCCAAAGTGAAGAAATGTTTTAGTTACCGTGCCCTCTGCTCGCCCTCCAGGCTGAAGCTCGGGGAGAAGTGCCTGCTGGAGCAGGGTGCAGGCAGCACTCCCTGGGTGTAGGTCTGCAGCCTGCCCCTGGCCGAGGTGAGCACCGCGGCGAGAGGCGAGCTGAACGTGGACCCGTCCGAGTCCGTGCCCGCCGCCGGAGAGGAGGCGGCTGCCGTCCCCACGCTGCCCCAGCTGCTGAGGCGAGCCTGGGTCACCAGGGCGAGCGCCTGGGTGGCCGAGGTGGCAGCCGCCGTGGCCGCGGCAGCAGTGACGGTGTCCGCCGCCACCAGGCTCCGCTGTCTGGTCCGCGCCTCCTCCGCGGGCGGGCTCTCCTCCTGTGTGCTGTCCTGCACGGGTCGCCCGTCCAGGGAGATGTTGCTCAGGAAATCCAGCGCCGCCTGCCTCCTCCTCGGGTCTATGCGTCTCCGCTCGACGCTGGAGTGCTTCAGCTGAAGCGTGGTGGTGGACGTGTTGGTGCTCGTGGCGGCCGCCATGCTCCACTTCCTGTGTTCCCCCCACCACCACCCCTGCAGCAGCAGCAGCAGCAGAGTTTACCTGCGGGACATCCGTGTTGCTGCGCGTGCTGCTGGTGAATGGCGGTGCACGATTAAAGTGGGGTGAAAACAGGGAGGTCACGTGGGCGCAGGACTGTGGCAGCACGGGAGAATTTGGACCAATCAGCTGCGAGGATGCATGGCCGCTGTTTTCCACCTTTTCCTCACTGAAGCTCCTCTTGTTGCGCGCCTCAGAGGCTTTTTTTTTTTAGAAATGATTTAGCATCTCATAACTTTGAGAAAACTTCCCCCCAACAAATCCACCTCAGTCTCTGCAGCAGGCCTGATTTTTTATTTATTTATTACAGCCCAGATTTTTTACTGTGATTGGTGAGGCTCTCGTTGTTTTCTCAGGGTTCCTGAAACGTGGGAGTCAGAATATCTGAAGCAACTGCGCCATCTGTCGGCTTCACATGCGATGCGCATGCAGCTTTATTTTTTTACTTTTTAGTTTAAGTCCACACACCTAAATGTTCCATCTAGTGGAAAATGTAAAAGTTTATGTTTATGTTTATTGAATTTGTTCAATTTTTTTTTACAAAAGAAACAATACAAGACAATCCCATGAATTATAATGTACAAAATATAAAAAAATGAAAGGTAGCAGAAAGAAGAATAAATCTTATTATATCTGCCCCTTTTTTTCGAACAATCAGATTAAACAATAATAATCTTCAACCAAAATGTCAAAGTTGTTAAATGTTAAAATGTCAAAGTTGGAGTGTTCGGTGAGTTACAATGTATGGAAGCCCATTTCCGCCACTCTATAAAAAAATGCAAAAATTATCTCAAGATAATGAGATACTATCTCATTATAATGAGATACTATCTCATTGTATATCTCATTACTATCTCATAATGAGATACTATCTCATTATGATAAAAAAGGCGTTCATTTAATCATGTCCTGGACGACTGAGAATCTTCACCAGCATATCTCATTATATAATAATAATAATAATTCTTTATTCATTTCATATCCTAAAAAACAAATTAATTATATATTTACAACAATTGTATTTACAACAATTATATTTACAACAACAATAAGAAAAGAAAACCAATACAATGAAATGAAAGGTAGCAGAGGGAAGAAAATAATTCTTATAATATCTGCCCCTTTTTTCTCATAAATAAAATTCAAACAATAACATTCTTCAGTTAGTATTACAATAAAACAAAAAATAAAATCCTTCTAGAACAACAATTCATATGAGTACACATTTTACAGTTTCATATTTTTTAGCAATCCAAACTTTATCAATTTCTTAAATTATGATGAGATAGTATCTCATTATGATGAGATAGTATCTCAAATTAATGAGATAGTATCTCAAAATAATAATGAGGTAGTATCTCATTATGATGAGATAGTATCTCATTATGATGAGATAGTATCTCAAATTCTTTTTAAAATTGTCATTGTTTTAATATGAAATGAATAAAATTATACAATGCAATACAATACAAAATTAATGAGATAGTATCTCAAAATAATAGTGAGATACTATCTCATAATAATGAGATACTATCTCATTAATTTGAGATACTATCTCATTAAAGCTGCTATATGTAACTTTTCTAAAAATATATTTTAAACATATTTCTTCACTCTGTCACTATCTCCTGACAGACTGATGTTAGACAAGTAATCTCTGAAAAAAACTATAGTCCCCTTGCTTCTCCAGGTGTTACTAAAAGCATTTCTAAAAACCCACAGTGACCCGCCGTTAACCAGCCAATAAAAACAGAGCTTCTCACTTCTCACGCCCCCGCCTGTCCCAGCCCCAGCGGCCGCGCACGTTCTCGTTCAAAGGATTGCAAAGCGATGCAAGAACTGTTTTGTATGTGACACAAATGTATTAAATTCCCCTTCTTCATCCCTGATCTGGACTTTTCTTTTGTTTTTTTGCCAAAAGTCAAGTGATCGCTTCCTCCTCCGCTGACTCCATGACTGAAATTGAGGAAATGAATGAATTTGTCACGAGCGAATTAAACTCGGGTTCAACGTGGCTGCGCGAGGCTCTGCAGATTTCCTGGTGTTCTGGTGTGCTGGACCAGCGCTCCATGTTTTTATTTTATTTTTTAGAACGTTTTATTAACATATAAACACAGAACATCGCAGCGGCTGCGACAGGACATGCAGTGGAGGCGGAGCTATGGAGGCTGAGCTGAAGTTCAGCGAGAGCAAGGGGGAGGGACCAGAAACGTGTCTCTGTTCAAAAATTTTCTAAGTTCCAGCGTGTTCCAAAAACTACATATAGCANGAATTTGTTCATTTTTTTTTTTACAAAAGAAACAATACAAGACAATCCCATGAATTATAATGTACAAAATATAAAAAAATGAAAGGTAGCAGAAAGAAGAATAAATCTTATTATATCTGCCCCTTTTTTTCGAACAATCAGATTAAACAATAATAATCTTCAACCAAAATGTCAAAGTTGTTAAATGTTAAAATGTCAAAGTTGGAGTGTTCGGTGAGTTACAAGTATGGAAGCCCATTTCCGCCACTCTATAAAAAAATGCAAAAATTATCTCAAGATAATGAGATACTATCTCATTATAATGAGATACTATCTCATTGTATATCTCATTACTATCTCATAATGAGATACTATCTCATTATGATAAAAAAGGCGTTCATTTAATCATGTCCTGGACGACTGAGAATCTTCACCAGCATATCTCATTATATAATAATAATAATTCTTTTTTAATTTCATATCCTAAAAAACAAATTAATTATATATTTACAACAATTATATTTACAACAATTGTATTTACAACAACAATAAGAAAAGAAAACCAATACAATGAAATGAAAGGTAGCAGAGGGAAGAAAATAATTCTTATAATATCTGCCCCTTTTTTCTCATAAATAAAATTCAAACAATAACATTCTTCAGTTAGTATTACAATAAAACAAAAAATAAAATCCTTCTAGAACAACAATTCATATGAGTACACATTTTACAGTTTCATATTTTTTAGCAATCCAAACTTTATCAATTTCTTAAATTATGATGAGATAGTATCTCATTATGATGAGATAGTATCTCAAATTAATGAGATACTATCTCATTATTAATAATGAGATAGTATCTCATTATGATGAGATAGTATCTCATTATGATGAGATAGTATCTCATTATGATGAGATAGTATCTCAAATTCTTTTTAAAATTGTCATTGTTTTAATATGAAATGAATAAAATTATACAATGCAATACAATACAAAATTAATGAGATAGTATCTCAAAATAATAATGAGATACTATCTCATAATAATGAGATACTATCTCATTAATTTGAGATACTATCTCATTAAAGCTACTACAGGTAGTCCCCGATTTACGAGCGCTCTGATCTGCGAGGTTCCAGACTTACGAGCTGTGAATTTTTGGAAAAAACGAAAAAAATACTGAGTTTTCATGTGTTTTTTCACTACAGTTAGTTAGTTAAGCATATAAACACACGTTTCCGATCATTTTTATGCACTCAAAAGTAGTTTTTAGATGAAAATAGAGTGTTTTTAGTCGCGCTAGCGAAAACCGTTCCAATTTACGAGCGGATTTCCGGATTTACGAGAGAAATGGCGGCCGTTCCAAATTACGAGATTTCCGGTTTACGAGCGCCTCGTTGTGACGGATCCCGCTCGTAAATCGGGGACTACCTGTATATGTAACTTTTCTAAAAATATATTTTAAACATATTTCTTCACTCTGTCACTATCTCCTGACAGACTAATGTTTTATTTCCACTTGCTCAAAAAGCTTTCAGTATGTAACTTTTATTACTTGTGTTATTTTAGTATGTAGCATTTTTTATTTCCATTGCCTTCTTTTATTGCTGTTGTTTCTTATTCTATTTTCATTGATTTATTGTTCCAGTTTATTCATCTTTTTATCCTGTTAAGCACCTTGGTCAATGCAAGGCATTGTAGGAAGGTGCTATACAAATAAAGTTTATTATTATTATTATTAATGTTAGACAAGTAATCTCTGAAAAAAACTATAGTCCCCTTGCTTCTCCAGGTGGTACTAAAAGCATTTCTAAAAACCCACAGTGACCCGCCGTTAACCAGCCAATAAAAACAGAGTTTTTAACCAGCCAATAAAAACAGAGTTTTTAACCAGCCAATAAAAACAGAGTTTTTAACCAGCCAATAAAAACAGAGTTTTTAACCAGCCAATAAAAACAGAGCTTCTCACGCCCCTAACCCATGCCCCCGCCTGTCCCAGCCCGCAGCCAGTGCGCATCCACGCACGTTCTCATTCAAAGGATTGCAAAGCGATGCAAGACTGTTTTGTATGTGACACAATTGTATTAAAGGTTCAGTATGCAGTTTCTGTAGAACTGCAGCACTTAGAAATATTTTCAACAGGCAAAGCATTCTGATCCCTCCCCCTCAGAGCCATATGTGGCTCTGCCCCCTTGTGGTCTGTTGAATTTCAAATTCAAGCTCTGTTTTTATTGGCTGATTCAAATTCAAGCTCTGTTTTTATTGGCTGGTTACAAACTCTGTTTTTATTGGCTGGAAAATGGCGGGTCACCTTTTCTTTTTAGAAATGCTTATTTACCACCTGGAGAAGCAAGGGGACAATATTTTTTTTTTTTTTTCAGAGATTACCTGGCTAACATCAGTCTGTCAGGAGGTAGTGACAGAGTGAAGAAATATGTTCATAAAAAAAGCTACATACTGAAGCTTTAAATTCCCCTTCTTCATCCCTGATCTGGACTTTTCTTTTTTTTTTTTTTTTTGCCAAAAGTCAAGTGATCGCTTCCTCCTCCGCTGACTCCATGACTGAAACATTGAGGAAATGAATGAATTTGTCACGAGCGAATTAAACTCGGGTTCAACGTGGCTGCGCGAGGCTCTGCAGATTTCCTGGTGTTCTGGTGTGCTGGTAGCCTGGCCCTCGCCTTCCTGCACAGCTCCGCTCAATTCTCATTTCCCTTCAGGACAGGGTCTGGTTTAAACCAGGCTAGTGTGCTGGACCAGCGCTCCATGTTTTTATTTTATTTTTTAGAACGTTTTATTAACATATAAACACAGAACATCGCAGCGGTTGCGACAGGACATGCAGTGGAGGCGGAGCTATGGAGGCTGAGCTGAAGTTCAGCCGAGAGCAAGGAGGAGGGACCAGAAACGTGTCTCTGTTCAAAATTTTTCTAAGTTCCAGCGTGTTCCAAAAACTACATATAGCACCTTTAATTTGAGATACTAACTCATACTATCTCATTATTTTGAGATAATTTTTGCTTTTTTTTTATAGAGTGGCAGAAATGGGCTTCCTTAACAATGACTGGTAAAATTAGAAATTGTTTGGAAAGTGAAACTGGACAAACAAAAATTGCTTTAGTGTCTCGATTAGTCTTTTTATAGCCAGTAAAAAAGCAAAACAATAATCCTCACATACTCAAATTAAAATCTTAGCATTCGTTGATATTTTGCTAACAATCAAGTCAAGTCAAATATATTTATAAAGCACGTTTAAACCAGCAAGTATTACCAAAGCGCTTAACAGTAAGATCAAGGCAGTAATTAAAGAAAAAAATAACAAGGTTTAATTAAAAGCATCAAAAATAAAAAAACACATAAACAACGAGAAACAATAAAATACTCAATCAAATCGCACGGTGTGATTTTAGGAGAGATTTAAAAACAGGAAGTGAAGTGGCCTGTTTAATGTTGAGGTGCAGATTGTTCCAGAGTTTCTGGCCCATGACTGAAAAATCCTGATCTCCTCTGAGCTTCAACCTGTTTTTGGAAATGATCTCAGCGCCTGAGAAGTATGGTTGAAGTAGGTCAGAAAGGTATGAGGGTGCAAGGCCATTAATGCACTTAAAGGTCAACAGGGGAATTTTAAAATCCATTCTGACGTCGCACATGGGAGCCAATCAAGGGAGGACAGAACTGGTGAAACATGCTCAAACCTACAAGTTCCTGTTAATAGCTGAACTGCAGCATTTTGGACGGTGTTGACTCCAATCAAAAATCTGTTGTCAATGATTTCAAGTCACAACAACAACAAATTTTATTTTTATATCTATAAAATGAGCAGAGTTTTAGCCTTTTTTGTTTATCTGTTTCCTCATGTCATTTGGCTGTGACAGCCAACGTAAACAGGGTAGATCCCAAAAGTCAATCAGCTGCAGAGGTACATCCAGTGATTACTGTCCAAGAGTTTTATTAAGATCAGCCCATGTGGTTTATGTAACACACCGCATATGAGACATGAGCATCGTCGCCTTTTGGTGTCGGGTTATAAAAGTGACATGCAGTAAAAAATATCAGTTTAATAAGATATAAATGGATGACTGCAGAACAAGTTGTCCATATATTGTGTCTTAAATAAATATTAATTAAAAAATTCTTCATCAGCAACTCATTCGAAATGGTTTAAATCATATCTATCTGATAGATTCCAGTTTGCAAATGTAAATAATAAATCTTCATACAGCAAAGTTAGTCATGGAGTTCCTCAGGGCTCAGTGCTTGGACCAATACTCTTTATTTTATATATGCTTCCATTATGTAAAGTCATTAAAGAGCAAGAGATACATTTTCATTGTTATGCTGATGACACTATTATATTTGTCCATAAAACCCAATGAATCTAATCAGTTACTTAGACTACAAGCATGTCTGCATAAAAATATGGATGACCCTTAATTTTCTTCTTTTGAACACAGACAAGATTGAGGTTTTGGTTTTTGGACCTGAGCATCTTAGGAATGAATTTTTCAGTCTTTCGTCCACTTTAAATGGCATTAATCTGGCCTCCAGCTCTAATGTTAAAAATCTTGGGGATATTTTTGATCAGGACATGTCTTTTATCCCCCACATTAAAAACGTTACTAGAACTGCCTTCTTCCACCTGCGTAATATCACTAAAATTAGAAACATCTTATCTAAAAAATTATGCAGAAAAACTGTTTCATGCATTTGTCACATCTAGACTGGACTATTGTAATGGTTTGTTATCAGGGGGTCCATATACTTCTTTAAAAAATCTTCAGTTGATCCAAAATGCTGCAGCCAGAGTCATAACTGGAGTTACTGGTAGTAGGAGAGATCATATCTCTCCAGTTTTAGCTTCTCTCCACTGGCTCCCTGTCAAATTCAGAATAGAATTCAAAAGCTTACTTCTAACCTACAAAGCTCTAAACAACCTAGCTCCATCTGATATTACAGATCTTATTGTTACATATTTTCCTAACAGAGCACTTTGCTCTCGGGCTGCAGGTTTACTCACTTTTCCAATAGTTTCCAAAAACAGAATGGGAGGCAGAGGTTTCAGTTATCAGCCACTTCTGTTGTGGAACCAACTTCCAGTTTCTATCCATGAGGCTGACGACACATTGTCCAGTTTTAAGACTGGGCTGAAGACTTTCCTTTTTGTTAGGGTTGGCTTGGGTTTCCAGAGCTGTCCATTAGTTATGCTGCTATAGGCTTAGACCAAATGTTTTCACTCTGCTACTGTCTTTACTTACTCTGCTCAACCTGTTTTGTATTTGTAATTATTTTTTCTATCCTTATCATGTGTTTTTGTCTTTCAGGTACACCTGCACCTGTATCTGGACCTGCCATTCTGTGTTTGTTTGTCTCTCCTTTCTGCCCTATCAAACCCAGCAGATGGCTGCTTGTCCTGAGCCTGGTTCTGCTGGAGGTTTCTTCCTTTTAAAAGGGAGTTTTTTCTTTCCACTGTTGCCACTGTGCTTGCTCAGGATGGGAGACCGCAACAAAGTGAAGATTCAACATGTCTACTGGCTTCCTTAGAGAGAGAACTTTACTAATTGGCTCTTCTATGTATGTGAATGCTCCTGTAAAGTGCCCTGAGACAACTTTGTTGTGATTTGGCGCTATATAAATTGGTCTTATTTAACAATGTGTTACATATTTCCATTTATTTTCTTCTTTTTCAGATATACCTCTTTAGAAACCAAAACAGCTTCACTCTTGCAAGATAAAGCTGTCTTTATTCTAAGTGAAAGCAGTTTTTTTTTTTAGATTCAGCAGTGTATGTACAGTATCTTTTTCCTAATTCACAGCCCATTTCAGTTAGTTCTCAGTTTGTTTGAAAAAGAAATCTTATATGTAGTAAAGCTGATTGAAGTTGTGCAGAACCAGGTCTCGTATCGTACTGCTGAAATTTTACCCTTCAAGAAAACAACGTCAGCCCTATTATGATTTTCTGAAGTGATAAATTATGCAAACTGCAAGTCACTCAATTATTGAATTTGTTGGAACTTTTCTCGAAATAAAGTTTGGAAGCTGATGCTACAAAAAATAATAAAAATCATAACTTTGGGATTTCATAACTTTAGAGGTTACTGGATTTGCTTCCTCTGGTTCTGTTTGTTCAACAGCAAGGGCCTACATTTATTCTGCTAAGCTTTCAGACCAAGAAAATGAACAAACACACACTTTTGCTTTTTGACTAAACCTTTAAACGAACAGTAACACAAGTTTCTAAAAGAAGACGTGAAAGAAAATAAGTTATCTTTTTAGGAGTACCGGTAGTTTACTCACTGAATGTCAGCTTGTCAAGAACTCCCCACTGCAGGGCAAAGAATGACCTCACTGAGACAAAGGGAGAAGAAAGCCAGCGCGTACACACATAAAAACAGATTTCACAATTTGGATGCTCGAATTGGACCTTTGTTACGCCAGAAAATAAATTCAGCTAAATCTATTTCATGTCACAGGAAAGAAACAAAGAGCAGACACAGAAATGTTTTCATTATTTAGCTTGAGTTTAAAAAACGGGACAAAAGGAATTTCTCCAGACACCATATTTCAAACCCAACACTCTCAGATAACCACTGGCTCTCTTTAAACCCTCTTTCAGAGAAATAGATTAGATATTGTTCTGTAGAGCTTTTAATCATAGATGGATCCAGGTTTTGTCTTTAACAGAGATATGATTACATCTAAGAGACGTAATGGAAATGCAAGGCTGGAGTGAGTATATTTCATGTAATAACAAGAGTACCGCATATGGCACATAATACGCCCGTCGACAAACTGTTATATGTCTTTTATCCCCCACATTAAAAACGTTACTAGAACCGTCTTCTTCCACCTGCATAATATCACTAAAATTAGAAAAAGACTTCTCTCCACTGGCTTCTTGTCAAATCCAGAATTGAATTCAAAATCTTACATCTAAGTAGCTAAAGTTGAATACCTGTAGTTTTCATTTGATATTATTTATATCTTAACGTGTTTCTGGACCTGCCATTGTGTATCTGTTCCTATACCAAACCCAGATGGTCGAAGCAGATGGCTGCACATCCTGAGCCTGGTTCTGCTAAAGGTTTCTTCCTCATGAGGGAGTTTTTACTTTCCACTGTCACCTTCATGCTTGCTCAACATGAGAATTCTGTGATGGAGTTAAATTCAAAGCAGTCTGCTCCTCAGATAAATAGTGTTAAATTATTATTTTTTATATATGAATATTTCTGTTCAATGCAATGAGATTGACTTCTGTTGTGACTTGGTGCTATAGAAATAAACTGAATTGAATTTAATCGAATTGTAATGCAACAAATCGATCTATAGCAATGGCTCAGCTCTTTTATAATATTTGACCTTGGTTTGTGACCTTGACCTTCAGGCTAGGGTGACAAAATGTCAACGTGACACTCTGTCTAGTGATAATGCGTAGGTGTGTTAAGTTTTGTTAAGCAGATCAGAAGGTATGGACCAGACAAGCAAATTCCTTGTTTAACATTTGACCTTGATTTGTGACCTTGACCTTGGATCTGGGGTGTTGAAAAGTGCATGTGACATTCTATCTAGTAATGATGCATATGTGTGAAGTTTCCTTAGATTATCTTGAGCAGATCAGAAGGTATGGGCGGGACAAGAGAAAGCTTAAAGAATGACATTCTTAAAAACGAACATACAGACGTAAGGACGGATGGAGATTTTACCTTAATACTTCCTGTCTTCAATGGGTGAATAAAAACACATTTGAACTGATGGACGAGGATGGGTTCAACTCAAGAGTTAGACCTACAGTATATGTTTTTTAATGCCTAACGTCAGCTAGAATTGTAAAGGTTTGCACAAAAATGTAGCTTCTCTGAGCAGGTGTGTGAATTTAAAGCTGCAATCTGTTTGTTTGTGTGATATTTGTGGCTTCAGTATTTTACTTTGACATTACAATGAAATTTGTACAGATTTTATAATTTATAATCTAGAAAATGATTAAATGCTGGATTGAGCTGAAGTTTAAGTGTTCACAGTGTGCCTGAAATCCAAAAAGTTAAAGCACAACTAATTTATTGTTATTATTATTATCTCAATAAATCACATCAATTTGTTTGTTCAGCGGGTATATTTATGAAAGTGTTGAAACTTTTGACCTTAAAAAAGTTTCAAATCATCATCTACTTACTTTACATAATTTTAATCTGTGACATTTGTGACATTGTGTCAATTGTATGATGTTAGAATGTAAATTAGGCAATCATTCAAGTTAAAGTATCTTTATTGTCATTCACATCACATGCGATACATGAGGTGAACGAAACTCCATCCATCCATTGTCTTCTGCTTATCCGGGGTCGGGTCGCGGGGGTAGCAGCCTAAAGCCTCGGATATAGTCGCGCTTTGGTCCGCAAGCTGGAGCGCGCGTGCTGCGCGCGCACTGTGCATGCGTTTATAGTGTGGCACGGCAGCGCATGGCAAAGTGCTGTTCTTTTACTGACCAGCAGGTGGCAGTACCCTCTAAAACCTGTGCATATGTTGCAAGAAAGGGTGTAGAAGAAGAAATCTACCGTAGAAGAAGAACTGTTTGAAATCACACAACAAAAACAAATAGCTTTCCGCTCGCTCGGGGAATTTAAAACATTTGAATCACATAAAAAACATTCCTCCATGCGTCGCGACGCCGTTTCCACGACCACAGCGGCGCAGACAGTTGCAGATTCTGGCGTGAAGGCTGTCGGGGAGGTCCCTACCCGACCTGTCAATCAATTCGGCGCGCGCGCTAGGCTTGCGGAGCTTCAAAATTTGGGAGGTGCACGACCACGCGCGAAACCAACGCGCTGGCCAAAGCGCGGGGGCGGGGACGTCGCGTTTGCGTCACTTTGGCCGCGCGCCCTATGCGACGCGTCAACTATATCCGAGGCTTAAGTAGGGAGGCCCAGACTTCCCTCTCCCCAGCCACTTGGAGCAGCTCCTCTGGGGGAATCCCAAGGCGTTCCCAGGCCAGCCGAGAAACATAGTCCCTCCAGCGTGTCCTGGGTCTTCCTCTGGGTCTCCTCCTGGTGGGACATGCCCGGAACACCTCACCAGGGAGGCGTCCAGGAGGCATCCTAACCAGATGCCCGAGCCACCTCAACTTGCTCCTCTCGATGTGGAGAAGCAGCGGCTCTACTCCGAGTCCCTCCCGGATGACCGAGAGCTTCTCACCCTATCTCTAAGGGAGTTAGTAAATTTGAACATATTACGCCCATTCTCCATAACCTTCATTGGCTTCTGTCACCTACAGAATTCAGTACAAAACTGCTCTCATTACACATCAATGCTTACATGGAACTTCACCAGATTATCTAAAGGACATTCTTGTTCCATACTCATCCACCCGGTCTCTGCGGTCACAGAACGGTAATCTCCTTCACATTCCGAGAACCAAATTAAGGACCATGGGAGACCGGGCTTTCGGTGTGGCTGCCCCCCGCCTATGGAACTCTCTTCCTGAATGCCTGAGAGCTCCACAGTCACTGGTTAACTTTAATGGTACGTCCACAACTAACAGCGTTTCAACTGCAGGAGCGTCCAGTTTACATGCAAAGTTAATGGGGGACGCGCCTCCAGGCGCGTCTTGGCATCGGGCGTCACGTCACGTGCGTGTTGAGCGTGCTGGAAAGCGTTTTCCGTGCACATGAACCCGCGTCAGCCTCCAAAGCACGCCTTGAACATGTTGAAGATTTTGCCGTTCAAACGTTCAAATTGGTTGATCAGGGAGAGTCGGGGGAGAAGAGAGGGGGAGAGTCCCTATGTGACGCGGAAACGAGGGGACGGGGGTATTGCGCAACTATGTGACGTATTGTTTGTGGGACACAGAAAAAACCCGCGAAGTCGTGTACTATGGAAGAGAGGCAGCGGCGCTGGATTTCCTGAGCAACATCTCCCTGGACGGGCGACCCGTGCAGGACAGCACACAGGAGGAGAGCCCGCCCGCGGAGGAGGCGCGGACCAGACAGCGGAGCCTGGTGGCGGCGGACACCGTCACTGCTGCCGCGGCCACGGCGGCTGCCACCTCGGCCACCCAGGCGCTCGCCCTGGTGACCCAGGCTCGCCTCAGCAGCTGGGGCAGCGTGGGGACGGCAGCCGCCTCCTCTCCGGCGGCGGGCACGGACTCGGACGGGT